>JAANSK020072242.1:0-27674 GCA_011763485.2 Isoetes engelmannii | reverse complement strand
GTATATTTTAACGTCGCACCACAAAGGCAGCGTCCAAAGGACATGCGACCACAAGTACAACAAGAAACAAAACAAAAAAATACATGGGCCGAAGCCCGTGATCACCATGGCCCGGATTAAAAACCACTTGGGAAAAAACCATTGCCAGGATGGAAGGACAGGTGCAGACATCACTGAAGCAGAGCTAGACGACGGATGAACTTGAATTGTATACGCAGAATTGGGATCTTGTTTTCCCGATCGGATAAACTTCTGGAGTGAAATCTTCGAGACACCATTGCCAAAATCTTGGTAACCCCTCAATTTGGGGATGTTATTGCTTTTCATCTTCTTCTTAGTTTATTATTTTTCGCGTGGCACTTCCTCCCAAATTACCGTATTATGGGTGTGATCTTCCATCTACAACCAAGGGGCCGCTCGTGGCCTCCGCTGGTCACAAGGCCCCTCCCCCCATAGCTTACACCATACAAACTATAATTGAAGATAAATTGTCAGTTCCTAGAGCATATAATCTATTATAATCTATTTGATGAATTAAAGAGTACTTGCATATTCCCCACAATAAACCCTTGAATCAAGGTATTACCAAGTAATCAAGGAATCAAACATTGAGCAGACAGCTTTCAAAAGGATCACTTTTGAGAAAGTCGTAAGAAAAAAAAAAATACATATATTTGTTTCTCTTTAAGCTTTTGCTAATTTTTTTACGGCTGATCTTAACAAAGACCTTTATCCAACATCTCAACATGTCAACAATATACATTTGCAAATAGCCAATAGCCCTGAGAATTTGTGTTTGGTACTTTTTGTGCCTCTGTAGTAGAAGATAGCCTATAAATATCCCCTTTTCAGTAAATTTTAGTGCAACATACGATTTTTTTCACTAGTTTGTACTTGAAACATTTCATTTCGATTTTATGCAGCTTCCTTCGGTTGACGATTCACATTTGCTAAAAGTTGGCGCAACTTTGTCTCTTAAGGCTTTAAGAAATGGACTATGGGGGGCACCTTCAACTGAAACAAAATGGTTGTCAAAGGTATTAAGTAAATTCCAATGCAAATATCTTAAAGCCTTGGAAAAGCATGTACTACCTTGCCACTCCCAAACAACCCTGGATTCTCCTTTAACCATCATTGGGTGTTGATCTATGCGGGAATCTTCTTGTACCAATCTCTCAACCTGCAGACATCTAATATTACGCCCATCTCCAATCATAATCAAACAAAATATTGGAAGCAATCAAACAACATACCTCTTTCCATAGAGCTGGATTCCTTCTCTCGCTTGGCCTCAGTAAATGGTCCCGTAAGCGAGACGCCACAATCCAGGTTTCTTTTCCCGGCGCATCTGTGGCACCCAAGGCTTTTGCTTCTAATGACTCACAGACCTGTGCATACCCAATCATGAATAGCTATTAAAAGAGTTTTGCTAGTGATCATTTGCATGGTAATTTCATGAATCTACACATTACCACAAAGTCAATCCTGCTCCTTGAAAATTCAGCCACATCCATAATCATTATTGTTCATCATGTCAGTTTCTACCTATCAGGGCACATCCATTTAGACAAGGGTGTTTAAGTTACTGCATTCTTGAATGCGAGATTGCCTCAAGCATTATGAATCAAAAAGTGCACACAACCCACAATAACATTCAAAACTTCAGCCGAGTATGGATAATGGCCAAGCACTTCGTTAGTTGATTCAGCGGAGGAATCTAAAATGCACACTTTCATATAGGCTTCTCAATTTCCATTCCATGCATGAGCAGATACGCACCTGTGTATAAAGTGTTTCTGCCCGTTTTAAAATTGCTCGATGCCGCCAGTATTTGAACGAAAGTATGCCGATCAAAATCACCTGTCAACATTTGTTCATGGTAATAAAAAGATGTAATGAGATATCAGAAGAAACAATCAACATGCATGTGGGAAAGAGAAATAATACCAGAAGACATGAACAGGTTGCTTCCAATGGGCTTGGAGAAAACCAGTCTCGGAAGTAGCATGATAGTGGCTTATACTTTTGTACTAGGCTCTGTGGACATGAATATTCCTTCCCACTGAAAGGTTGAACAAGAGCAAGATAAGCAATAATCCGGTATAAGAAAAATGACTTTCAATCCAGGCAAGACGTGCATACCTTTGCCACCTAGTCAGAAGCTCTTCATCAGCAAGAGCCAGTGCTTTCTCCTCAGCTAACTTGAAATTTTTGGCATCCGAAATAAAAGACTTTGCAACTTTGTTAAACCTGAAATCCTCCAGAACCTCTTTTTCTGTAAGCTGCAATTCCAAAATACTGTCATTCGCACTCACAAATCTACATCAATTCCCTAACCTAATGCTTGACATGTTGGATTCATTTCAAATCATGCTAACACTTCGCACCCAATTTGTGAGTTCACCCAATGATATTTCAAAACCTTGCCTGCAATTATGAATAATATCTATGGTACAAAATGCAGGGCCGGCGGTGTGAAATCAGACCCAAACTGCTGGTCCTCCATTGCAAATGGACTGGGCATTACTGTTGCAAACATGTCCTTTAATGATGTCCAGCTGCATCCAGAAGGCAATACAGGAAAGTCAGTAAGTTTTTATGTTTTATGAGTTGTTGATCATAAGGGATTTTTCCAGCATAAATCCCATAACAGTAAATTACATTCACAAAGTCTTTTTGAAAATTCAACGACATGTTCTGAAGGGAGGTTTAACTATTAAAACTAAGTTTGTGAAGAACGAAGAAGCTAGTCAACATTTACCAGTCTTCCAGCACCTTTGTTGATGGATTCATCTCGAACACAGGTCTTCCCATGCCTTTTAAAGCCTGCAAAGCACTCTAGCTCCCCACCATGACATATTCCATGTTCTGGGCAAGGTATGCAGTCCCCTAGACAGACATCCATTTATGTCTATGTAAGATACCAAATCATTAAGACGATAAACTTTCAAGCATTATATCTATAAAATTTCACAAACCAGTTCTTCGGACTCCACTGCAGAAGGGCTGATTTTGCCTGCGGTACCAGCCTATCAGTGTAAAAGACAAGGCAGCCACTATGGCCGCTATTGCAAGAATGGCAGCGGTCTGAAGCACTTGCTCCACAATGGGAGGATCCTCGTTTTGATGCTGTTGGAGCTTCATTTCTCCGGCCAAAGCCAAAACACAGAACAGCAATATATATAGCAAATAAAAACGTTGGTTGGAATATTATGTGTTTTTTTCTTTTTTATTAAACCATTATTATTGTAGCTTTTTGGGATTGGCGGATTTTGATGTAGTGGTAGCACCCTAGTTCTTTTTTCTTTTTGAAGAAAAAGAAAATTTTCACACGTCTGCACAAACAGGTCTTGACACTTTGAAGCAATATGATGCTATACACATTGCCGCCAGCTAGGATTTTTGTCCACATGAAACCCTTAAAACCGTTGGATTTGATCTATGATCATAAAAATTCGAGGTAATTCCAGCGTGGGGTAGCCTAGGGAAGTTATGCCAGCTAGAAGTATTAGTAATCGAACTGATTTCCTACAGAGCGAAAATCGAATCGGTTTGTTGTATCGGCATCAGATAAATTTTCAAGTTCAAATTATTTGATTGTGGAGCTAGGCTTGCAACAATTTGTTCAATGTTTAGATTGTTTGCTAGCGCCATTCTAACAACGTCAAATTGGAGTCACATGCAAGTTGAAGTCATCAAACCACAATTTGTACAGGTCAGATAGCAGCATATCTCCTTATTATCCCTGTTATTCGGTGTATGCATGAGCGAACCTATGCATTTGTTATGAATTAATGCATCGCCATGGCCATGGCATTCCATGCTTTCCATGACTGTAAGAATGTTCCAGATCCAAACGTAATCTAAATAGTGGATCTTAATATGTGTTATTAAGAACCTTTGATCTAATTTATGAATGCTTTACCTCTGTCTTTCAACAATGTCGAACATCAATAACCATCTGTACTATTCTGCATGTATCCTAAGTGGGTACTTGCTACATATCCTTGTGGCTGGTATTTATAGTGCAAACATGATCAGTTTGACTTTAGGGCAAGATCCGTGCATACTAGTTCTAGAATCAAACCGTGGTTTAAAGACAATGAAATTAGTGTATTGGTCATCTAAATTCTGGTCAAGCAAGTAAAGCCCATTAGGTTGAACTTGCATATTTTCTTCATTCTTTGAACACCTAAAGTTGTTTGTGCAGGTGCCACTAGGTATTACGAAGGATCATTTGCTTGGATCTGTGGATGTTGAGGAATATGTCAGAACAGCCAACATAGTATTCCAGCCATGCCTTCTTGCAAAGGCCCATAGAGGGTATTTGTTGTATGTTGATGATATCAACCTGCTGGATGAAGGCATCAACAGTTTGTTATGGATTAATGCATTGCCATGGCCATGGCATTCTATGTTTTCCATGACTGTAATGACGTTCCAGATCCAAACGTAATCTAAATAGTGGATTTTAATATGTGTTATTAAGAACCTTGGATCTAATTTATAAATGCTTTACCTCTGTCTTTCAACGGTGTAGAACATCAATAACCATCTATAATATTCTGCATGTATCCTAAGTAGGTACTTGCTACATATCCTTGTCGCTGACATTTATAGTGCAAACATGATTAGTTTGGCTTCAGGGCAAGGTCCGTGCATACTAGTTCTAGAACCAAACCGTGGTTCTAAGACATAGAACTGATGTATATCATTTTACAACATAGTTTGAGTATATATTACAAGGAGAACTAAAAGAGTACATGAAGTGGTTAGTCATATATCTTCTGCAAGATACATATGCAATCGAAAGTTCCAATTAAGCTGTGAAACTCAAGGGCAACGTACTAATACATGTACTTGGACATATGCATTGAATTTATTGACGTCAAATCTATTACGGAAATATATAAGTATCCAGCAGATGGTGATAAATTTATTAAGCCTCTAGCAGAATTTAGCTAGAAGTTTAGCTTCATTTAAATGAGTGGTCCTGCCACTATAAGCTTGCTTTGAAGATTCTCTGGGAACCTACCTTGCTTGTAGTTTCGTTGATCATCTCCTTTTCATTGAAGGTATAATTTAAACTTTATCAAGAAGGTAAATATTAAGTAGTGTTTGTCTTTCGGAAAAATACACGTTGCTCAGCATGTGATCCTTTAAGTTTGTCCTTGAATTTGCAAGATTCTAGGTCCTCAAGTTAACAATAGAGCTTTTAAAATAGGCAAGATGGTGGCAGCTAGTTCGACAATGACCTATTCCACTTTTTGGGTTGCCCTAAGGGCAAACCCTCATTTATGTGAGTATAGGGCCTATGCTGAGTATATGCCAGCATATTTTAGAACAAAATAGTTATATTCTATAATTAAGGGGCAATTATGGATGCTTCAATACAAACACGCAACTCAACAATTGAAAAGCACAAATTTGGAGGTGCCACACTAAAGTGTGAAAATGCTTTCTTTTGTCTATTTTTGCAGCTATATGGGATATTCATTCAAGAGATAAAGCGATTTCTAAACTAGTAAGTTGAATAACATAATGCGGAAAGTGCTTACTCAGGTTAGAGCTTGAATGGCTTCATTATACTCATTTCCTTAACAAAAGTTAGTGACTTGACTCACTTGGGACTTGGGATTTGAAACAAATTTGAGCTTTTTGCCTAGTAAGTTCAAAACAACAACTATTTTGAGAATCTATATATGCAAGAATCTATATTTGAGAATTGATTATGAAATTGATGTTATGATTATCAAGGGTACCATCTTGATTTGGGACTCGTTCTCGTCTTATGGTAATGCTTGAGAACAACTGAGAAGTTTAAATGATATCATTCCAGTTTCCTTTCCTTTTCTTTCTTGTTTATGTCATCGCAGGGCAAAAGGATACAATTGGTGATCAGTGACAAACTGAGAGACCCAATGTATTGGATAAACTGAGAGACCCAATATACTTTTGGCCGTTGCACAATTACCATTATCATTATCATGGTAATTGTATATTGATATATATGGGTCCTCTCCTCTAATTATCTCTATTTTGCTGTTAGAATTGGCGTTGACTTGGAAGTCTATGGAACAACTAGATGCAAATGTGACTATTTACTGTACACTTGACATACTTTACGTATGCTTTACACTACTATTTTAAACTTCTTACTTCATATTTCTACACTGTACTTTCAACTTCTACTTTATATTCTACTGTCACATATTATATTCTTCTTTCTACATTCTACTTCTACTTTCTATTTTATTACAATTATAAATATAACAGGTTTTATACCATCCCTTAGTGGCCTGGGTAATGTCAGGATGGATATGTTGTGAGTGTGTCCTTCACTTTGAATGTGTTCTATTGTTTGTATTAATTTACAAGTAGTAGAATGTAATCTTAGTGGAGGAGGAGAAAGAATAATCTTTATGCCATGCTAGTGGGTAGCAAGACTGTTCTGTAATAGTGACTTGAAAATTCGCAAATAGATATTCAACTGTTTTTCCAATTCCTTATCTTTTGTTACATCATCTAAATTTGTCGAATGCTTTAGAATCATTCTCGAGCAAAGAATATGGCAGAAATGGAAATAGATGGTGTGTATCTAGCACATGATGCTATGGCATCTTCTAGCCTAGTAAGCCTTTTATGATACAAGCATGGAATGAAAAACACCATATTGAATCTGTAAAAATTAAATTTCTTGGGTGTTTGGAGAATAAAGAAATTTTTTTTCCTAGTCTGTCTAGAAGGTTTTGGTAATTGAAATATAATAGAGATGCCTTAGTACATTTAGACTATTTAATTGTCTAGTTCTCTCGACACCTATAACAAGGGGAGGTTCTTCTCTCCTGAGCTATGACACCTGCTACTTCTCATACGGACTAACTGTTCTAACTCTTGGTTGTGTTTTGGATGGGTACAAGTATGAGCTCCACCCACTTGAGACTATATCGTAAGGTCAATCAATGCTAATGTATTAAATGTACTCAAATGATATGTATCTCTATTTTAGAATTTCTATAATTCTTTCAAATAGTTTGAATGAAGCTTCTAGTCTATAGTTTAAAATTCTCAAGAATAGCACATAGAAAGATTCCCAAAAAACAAAAGGGACGGTTTGCTTATAAAAGTATATACAAGCAGAACTATACATAATGCAACTCTTGGCAGTCTCGCACTAGAACTAGTGTATTACCATTAGACTAAAGGCCCATATAAAAGCTCCATCCTATATAAGCTCAAAAACAAAGTCCACACTACTTATAACAAAGCACAACAAGAAAAGAAAGAAGTGTCATTTGCAAGTGAAGCCTCTCTGAGAACAAGTTTCCTAATTTTTAGATCACGCGCAGTTGTCATGTGAAGCTTTGTTAAAATTCCTTGTTGAACATCCAAGAGCTTCCCTTCAATCCAGAATTACTTCTCCGTTTCATATAGCCAGTTCTTTGTGCCATTCTAACAGATCAACCTCTATGTTCTATTCAACATGCTTAAAAGGAGTTCATGATTGTGGCATGGCAAAAGTGGACTTAATATTTACACTTGCCAGCAAGTTTATTATCAACAAAGTTTTTTCTTTTCTTTTTTTAAATATATTGAAGGACGTCAGTCTATTCATCATCACATCATGATTACATTCTACTTCACTTTATTCTAGATCACATAGAAGCCAATGCACTCCTCAGCGCGATCACTCTGATTCTATGATAGGAGTTGCTTTGCATGTGATTATCTATTACATATAGCAGGTTGCTGATATTCGCGCAGGGCGTCCATCAGTAGGCTCGGACCATTGGACCTCCAGTCCAAGGAGAGCGGAGGCAGTATACATGCTATTTGCCCTAGCAGGCTATGACAAGCACACCAGGTTGGCCGACAAGACCACCGATATCATATCGGTGAGGCATGCTATAGCATTGCACGTCTTTGACTTTGCTATACCCAACCTCAAACCGGAATGCTTGGCCGTCATAGCAGCATATACTTCGTGACGGGGACCGGGGGAGGTCACAACCGTCATTCGAGGAGGAACAGCCCGAAACACCCTCCTCAGCCTAGGGGAAAGAACCACGACGGAGGAAGTCGAGAAGTGTATCCGAGATCATCCCGGCTATCGTTTTCATTGAGTCGTAATCAGTCTATATAATATGTACTTGGAATTGCAGCTATATATAAGTAAAATCTTCTTTTTGATTAAGTGCATAGTAATAAGGTTGTATAATTCTTAGGCAATACTAAAACCACTACACAAGAAATACAAGAGAAATAAAACTCTAACAACAATGTGAAATATGTAATGTGTGGTGAAGCAAGAGTCCCAAAAAACTTTGAACTCAATGGGCAACTCATTGACGAGCAAACCCCGCAGAGAAACTTCATGTCAAGGAATCTCTTCGATGAAGGAGAAATGCAAACCCCGGAGCAGGAACTCTCTCAGCTGAAGTCAATTATCCAGGAAATTAAGGCAATTTTGGCAAAAGGGATGGTCCGGCCTTAGGACTAGAATGTGCAATAACCACAGGCACCCCAGCCAGGAATAAGGAGGAGAAAAGAAGTAGGAGGTCTTCCTCCACAAAAACATCTTCAGAAAGTTCTGAATCAGACTCGGACTCAGAAAAAGAGGAAGAAAGCGAGCTCGAAAGACAATAGGTTTGCTAATAGAGGGGGCAAAAAATGACAGGACCTCAGAGTATCAAAAGAAGGTTGATTTGGCCCTGGGTAATGTTTGGAAAGCACGAAAGCTTGAGCAGCTTTCAGGAGAAAACAAATCATGTGTGGAAGCTGAGGCGTGGCTCGATGAAATGAGGGAATACGACAACGCCTACATCATGAAGGATAAGGGCAGGGTCACCAGGATTTGATGGAAGGGCTGTGTCAAAGCCCATGGCTTGAGCAGGGACAGTTGCAGGTTTAAGAAATTCTCGAAAGCGTTCAAACGCCACTATGTTCCAAGGGAACGTAAAACACATATGATGCAATCTTTTTACAGGTTGCAATAGGGAAAAAAGACAATTCAAAAATACATCGAGGAGTTTATGAGACTCAGGTTATATGTATCGAAACTCAGTGAGTGCCACACAGTTGATGGTTACATTGAAGAACTCAACGAAGAAATAAAAAAGTTAGTCAAAGCCATCAATCCTCGAACAATATCAGAAGCAGAGTCCAAGGCAGTGAGCATACAGGGGATGAAGCCCCAGGAATACACATACCGGTAGAACAAAAGCAAGTCGATCTAAGTCATACAAGTGTTTCTGTAAGTCTGACATATTCCAATGTTGTTTGGATAGAATCCAGTTAATTTGAAAACTGGCATCATAAAAGTTGTACGACATGGGGTAATATAGTTCAAAGTAAGAAAATCATGCTCAAATGGCATTGCAAAAGTTGTACGACATGGGGTAACATACTTCAAAATAAAAAAATCGAACTCAACCTTGGCTAGAATCCAATAAATTGAAGAGGGTGTCACAGAAGTTGTATGACATGGGTGACATAGTTCAAATAAAAAAATCATACTCAATCCTTAGATGTCATCCTAACGAGGGTAACATGACAAGTTATTTAGATAAACCTAAGCTGTATAGAGTACTCATAGGTGCATGCTTTTGCATAAGATATGATTTTGGTTATTATCTTAGTAAGTTCTTTCTTTAGAGAGTTTTATGATTTCTATTCTTGCTATAGTAAGTGAGATATTGCATCTGGTTCCCAACATGGAGAGGTTCTGGAAATATGACCAGCGACGCTCGGCACCTAACTTCTATATTATGATCATAAATGTTATGGAATAACTTGCTAGTATAAATGGAAAAAATAATTGCCTTACTAAGTATCGTATTCTACTTACTCTCAAAGATATCAATGCAACACTATTTAACGTGAAGAAGCTAAGTTTATTAAACATTGCTAAACCTTTAAAAAGTTACAAATGTTGTGGCTAGAACAAAAGTTAAATTTTTATTGCAGTCCTTTCTCATTGCGGCCACAAGAATTTTTATTGCAGTCCTTTCTCATTGTGGCCAAAACATTTAGATACTCCCAACTTATCCCAACAACGCTGGGCACCGTTACTAGTGATTAATGTTCAAGGGACTGTTGAAAGGGAAGGTTTTGTTCCAATTTAAACAGTGTGAGAAATGGACGGTGTCAAAAAGCCTTTTTACAAGAGGCACTCAATACATAAAAGGTTAGGAAGGAGTAATTGCTCTCACCCTGAAATTTCGCTTTGAAATTTTGAGGTGACCTGGTGGGTCATGAGCGGTGGAGCGGCGAGTGGTGCCGCCAGGTCACCTCAAAATTTCAAAGCGAAATTTCATCGGTGAGAGCAATTCTCCTACAAAATTTTAATCCAGCTTGAAATTTGCCCGTTCTTGAGAAGCTAGCCAGATCCAGTCTAGAAAAAAGACTCTGATGCAGCCAATTTTACCATTGAAGGAAAAAAAATCAGAAAAGCAAGCAAGAGTAACGTTGATTCAACCAGATTTTGTCTATGGGCGGCGATTCTGTCTACGGGTTGCTTCAAAAGGGCAGAAACAGAGTTTCTTCTGTTATGATCAGCAAATTGCTTTCTACAACTTCGTTTTCCCTCAAACAACTCCTTCAAAGGACGGAATCTACAGTCAGGCAATAATTTTTTTTTGTCAATTCCACAAGATTTTAAATCTCTAGACTGCAATCTACAGAAAGACGAGATCTCAAGAACCGAGAAACTAATCTTGCCACAGTCTTAAGCACTAAAATCCATCATATCCTCGCTCCAGAAACACAAGATTAGAACTAAAATTTACTCTCACATCCCCGATTCGCAGATACTATCACTAATCACCTCCAAGATTTCTCCATTTCTGAAGAAAAACAAAATTTCGCAGGCTTAAATCTTTGTGCACCTTGACAGAAACGCTGATTCTGGCCATTGGCGATGATATTGGAAGTTTTTAGAGTGGAGCTCACAAACCTTATGGCGCCAGTGGTAATGCTTGGCAGTGCTAAGATCGGCCTTACAACCTTCAGCCTGGCGGAGAGGACTTAGAAACAGAGTAGAGGCCTTGAGGCCTTAAACAGAGACGTGGAAACAGAGGAGGCGGCGTTAACAGAGTAGGAAGCGGCGCCGCCCAAAAAATTCGACACAACGCCAACAAAATTTTTCGCTGTATAAAAACGTGTCCAAATAGAGCGAAATTTTAAGCTGGTTAAAATTTCATTATAGAAACCTTTACTGCCATACTTCACCATGTTTTCCAACAAAGTCAAGCAATTAGCTTCTTTGGGATACAAAAAAGCGGCATGACAAAAGAACTTGCTTGGCATTAATGCTTCACCCAGGGGACAGTTTCATTTTAGAGCTCCCCCCACCTACATTCAGACCGTGCAATCTCAGAATCAAGGGCTGAGATCTATGACACGTCAGATGGGGGCTTAAAACGAAAACCACACCTAGTTCCTGGAAACATCCAGTGCCCATCTGTTCAAAGTTCCCCACATTGTCCATATCCAACAAAGCAAAGGCTTGTGCAAATGCAACTGGAATTGTTCTCATCTTCATGTTTTATTCCAATGGGGTTTCAGCATGATAAACCTTTTTAATTATACCGTTATCATATTCTAATTTAGTTTAATACCATATTCGCATCCATCCCATAGCCGTTATGCAAGTGCTAGCACCTTATCCATAAGATATTTCTCATCCAAAAAGTAGAACATTGCCCAGCATTGTGAGTCCATGTGCAGTACATTCATGAATTGTGAATGCACTGGCATCACTTGCAAATGTTAGATAGCAGGTGTCCTATGTCTCAGTTCCTTAAGATGTCCATGGTCGTGAAATTGCATTCGCTGGTGTGCAAAAAATACCCGAGAATACTACTCTCTCCATTGACAACCAAAATCAGCTAATAGATCCTTTCCAATATGTCAGGCAATATGGTTTTCTTACCCGCACATAGGTTCCTAAATGAACTGCTTGAAGAATTCAGTTGCAACAAGCCGACCTCGGGTGTTAACAGACAACTTCAGCTCACTTATTTCTTTATCAATGTCCTGTGCACAAAATTGAACACCCAAGAATCTGAAAAATGCATCCATTATCAAGCTAAAAAAAATAACCATCTTAAGTGACAATTGAAGATGATAATTGAATTTACTTCAGACATGCAGAGGTACACAGATAAGTATGCCTCCTTCTCCCTTTCCACTCCCTTCCCTCTTGTCTTTACCCCCTCCCCCTTATCTACTCTTCCTTTTTCTAGAAGGATGCAATTCCACAAACTTTGCTTATACATGCCATGATGGGACAAAAGACCTCCTGCCATATACAAAGACATTCTCCTTCACCTTCTCCCCTTCCCTTCTTTTTCTAGTGGACGTCACTCTAACCATGCTTATAAATAAAATGACGAGACACATGAAATTATGCAGGCTTAAAAAAACATTTTAGGCATGCAGATATAAACTTTCCCAGATGTTAAATACAGCCGCAATCACTAAAGCTTAATGTGCTTAAATCCTAAGAATCAAAACAAACATAGTAATCACGGGTTTTGATTGTTACCTCCATAAACTGCACAATGAAATCAATTAGTTTGCCTTTGATCATCTCCTCACAATGGTAGTTTGTAATCAAGAAACTGATATCATAGCCCTGATGCAAGAAATAAGAACAAGTTAATCAGCCTAGTTCTAAAATGAAAAATCATCCCATGTGTAAGATCCCAAGTCATTTAGAAGAACCAGGTCCAATCTCTAAATTGCACACAGGCATGCAATTCATTTAGAAGAACCAAGTTCAGAAGTCTTTAAATTGCCCACGTGCATGCATGTGCACACAGGCATGTATAAGTATGTGTAAAACAATAGAAGGCAACATTTTGTTAAGTGGTGATAGAAGGCAAATATTCCAACACTTTGTTACGTGGTAATAACCATTTGTCCAATTAGCATTATTTTTGTCAAGTTCGAAATCTGAGATATTTATTGTGTTTGAAGCTTGAACGTACATTGGATAAAGAAAATCAGGGGTGAATAATATTCAAAAAGGCCCCCTACTTTGCAGTAATAAAGGCGATGCTGGATATAAAACATACTACTTGTGGCTTTTAGATTTGTGAAATCAAAGGATATCAACGTACTTGAACTGGTTTTCTTCTTAGGACTTCAAATGACTCTGCTCGCATGGAGAGGAATCTCAAAAATTTCTTGGTTAATATATTCTCCAATTCATCTGCCTGTTTCACCTGTAGAATGACAAACGCTAAGATATCAAGATTAAAGACAAAATTATTTTAAAGATTTGAGACAAAGGCCACAGCCCCTGGACTTCCAACTGCAGATATCTTAACATGCATAAATAGCTCTAATTTTACAAGAATTAAAGATGCAGACGTGGGTTGCTTCAAGCAATTTCAACACAATCTGCACACAAAAAGGAAAAGGTAATTTGCCTTTATGCTTATCCGCAACGAATTCACTGAAGTTTCTATAAGGCATCTCTCTGCTTCGTTTCTACAAATAAGCACCTGGAAAACCTTTGATCAGAATGTTGAGCTGAACAAACTGGGAAGCTGTTCCAACCTTAACATGGGCATGCAAACTGTACTTTGAATAGAGCATTTTAGAAAAGGAGTTTACAAGCGTAGAGATCTCATGTTTTTTGCACTTGAAAATCATTTTTCCTGGCCACAAGAGTACTCACAGGGTTTAGCAACAGCTCTGGATTTGTTCTGCATCAAGAATTAAACCAACGTTAAAGCCATGGTTGCTTGGTTTCAACCGCATACATATGAATTAGCCAGGCAAACCTACTTGAGTTCTACTTCAGGTTTGTTATGCCTCTCAACATCTTGACAAGGGAAGTTCTGTCAAAAACAAAAAGTCAAACCACTGGGTAATGTTGCCATCAGAGTTAATAAAGTTTCAACATAATTTGATAATACCCCTCTCATGTGCTTCAAACGCACATATGAGAAAGAGATTAGAAATGCAAGAGAAGGGGAACGATGGAAACAGAAGCAAGGAAAGTATGCAAAAGCAGAAAGAATGAAAGTATAGGTATGTACCACGGTTTCTAGCATTACAAAGATTTTGTTACATAATACTCCTTGATGACTTCCCAAAAACAAAATAGGTGTGGATTCAGCAAAAGTCGAAAGCCTTTCTTTCAGAATATCTAATTCCTTTCTATAATCAGATTTTTTCGCAAATAACCATGTCTTCAACATATGTTAATAGAGCTAAATTGAATTATCTAAGATGGGAAGGGTTACTTTGTCTAGACCTACATTGCATACTATGCACATGAGACAGAGCCATTTAAGTGTGTCTCATGATCATCCAATATAGCAAGTATCTCTTATGGTCCCCATGTCATTGTCTAACTTATATGCCAAATGCATATGCTCAATTCAACTATTTTCCTGGAGCATGACAATAGAACTTTGCCTAATATGATGATCCCATGAATGCTTGAATCAGTCTTTGAACAGCTGCTTTTTACAACATTCAAGGCATCAGATCAGCAGCCATTCAGGATAGAACCATTACTCAGTTTTGAATTTGCTCAACATTTTCATGTGCCTAAACAGCTATAGCAAACTGGACACATTATTTACAACAGCTTGT
The DNA here is from genome assembly GCA_011763485.2 of Isoetes engelmannii. Taxonomy (NCBI): domain Eukaryota; kingdom Viridiplantae; phylum Streptophyta; class Lycopodiopsida; order Isoetales; family Isoetaceae; genus Isoetes; species Isoetes engelmannii. Next base: position 13,061 of record JAANSK020072242.1, on the reverse strand, counting down.
GAGGTTACCTGTAAGCAAAGTGCAGCTGTCAAGGTGTTCCTAATGCATGTCAAGTAAGGCCTCAAAGTGCCCACCTATAATTTCAATCGTGACGAAATAATGAGAAAAAAGAGACTTCTCTTACTAGTTGGAAATTTCGAGCAGCAACTTGCTCCAGGATTAGATTTCCAAAACGTTGAACATTACAGACATAACCAAAACCCACCTGGCCAGTTCTAGAGGGAGGGGTTGAGGTCGGAGAAGAAGCCATGGACAACAGGTTGGGGATTGCGGTAGCACAAACATTCGTCCTCTCCGCGCTGGCCGATCACGGGGGATCTTAGTTGAGTGGGGAGGTAGCTATACGGGGGTTGCCCGGGCAAACCCTACTGATGGTTGATGTGGAATTGGGAGATGCCCCGCATATTCTATTTCAAAGGCGGAGATGTCGGGAGATTTGAGGGCTCAGATTATTTTTAGCAGGGTCGCCTAACCCGAGGTGACCCAAACCCTGCAATTCTAGCCTATCCACATGGCCTTACATGTCAGGCAAATTAAATCCTATCCGTTCGATCTACTAATTTCTCCATCAACGATCTAGAAAATTAGAAAATTTCCAAAAATCCCTCTCCACAGTTCTGTTGCTTCTCTTCTTCCTTCGTTTCTCCGCTCCATCGTCCTCATTCCTTACTCCCGTTTCTTTCTTTGGTTGAGCTCTTGAGGTTGTCTTCTTTTTAAAACAGTAGTCGGAACCAGCACAATATCTTAGAAATCCGCCAAGCGGCAGCCTGCTACAAGAGCTATGGGCGGGAGTGCTATTTTCTTAACCGGCAGGAATTGTGATCCAGTTCATCTTCACCGTTGATCCCAACCCTGTGATAGGCCAGAATCAGCTCCAGCCTAATCCTGAATCCCTGGATTTGCTTCGGTTTTACCTTCGGATGCTGATAATCTTGGTGTGGGCATGATAATCCTGCTGTGGGTGCCAATAATCCTGCTCAGGTGTGATAATTCTTGCTGTGGGTGCAGGTTTGGGTGGATAATCTAGCTCTGGGAGTGTGAGTATTCATGGTCCTGCCAGTTAAAGGGGTCAATCACCCCTGCTCTGCTGTTACAGCCTGTAAATGGGCTCGCCCTCTGGGCTCGCCCATTTACTGGTTGTAACAGCCTCGCAGGGGTGATTAACCCCTTCATCATGCAAAAGCCCCTCTTCTTCGACCATGGCTATGGCGAAGCTTTCTTTCTGCGTGTTTGATTTTCAACCCGCAGTCACATCTTGCAGCATTACCTAATAATGCCAACGTTGGTCCCTTTGCTTCGAAATGTTTTGCAGATCACATAAGAACTGGTGCAAGCTCATTTTTTTTGAGGTGAGTGTATTTTCTCTAATCGATTTTTGCTATATGTATCTTTATTCTTCTGTCAACCAAACCTCTACGACAGCCTATCTAAGTTAGCTGGTGATATGTTTCGGTATAAAGTTTTCTACGAAAGCTTAAATGCATGGGAATGGACCTCCTTATTCACTAGCGGCGGAACACTTGGTATTGCTTTGGCTCTATATGGCCGTGAAGATAAAGCACGAGGGACCATACAATTTTTACTCTGAACCATTACTCTCCTAGAGCTGAGCAGTCCCTTTCAAATATAGAGATTTCAGCTTATTATACGTCTGCTGGTAGAAAGCCTATGATCATTGTAGTATTACATAGTGTAGGATAATTTAAACAGTTTTAATGTTTAGTTCAAGTGCGGAATATGGTTTGCCCCACGCCATTTGATCAACCTGACTGCTTTCACACCAACAAATTTGATCTTGCCTATGGATACGTAAATGATACAGTTGGAACTGCAGGGAACTTTGTACAGTTAGATGAAAGTAGTGGCATTAGTGTTGAGTCTAATAGAGTGTTTAAAACAGGGGATCTAGTAAGAGAAGTTGGTGATGGAAACTTTGTTTTTCTTGGTAGGGTGGATAGGCTTATTAAGATAGATGGGCATAGGATTGAAGGGGAAGAAATTGAGATAGTTCTTAAGCAGCATCCTTCTGTGGCACATGCTGCAGTACTGTATACTAGTGCACAATTAGCAGTGTACATCATGCCGAGTTCTGAAGGAGACCTTGTGCAGGTAAAAGAACGCATGCTTGATGCTGAGCAGCAATTCAAAAATCTATAAGAAAATGGTTAACTAATAGGTTACCCTTGTAGATGTTACCTGACCGTTTTATATTTTTGAAGAGAATGCCACTGACACATTCTGGAAAGGTGGATTATTCTGCCCTTTCTGACATGGAAATGTGCAAACCTGCAAACAAAGAGATTGTTGAGACAGAATCTGATATTTCACCATTGGAGCATATGAAGCGGGTATACATCTTTGACATAGGTTCAAATAAACTAGTTCCTGATTTCTCAATGTTCGGGAAGTATTTACATGTGCTGTCACCATGTGTTCTCTCTTTTAATTTAAATTCCGTGATGACAAGGTTGCCAAATTCCAAAGTTCTTACGAGACTGAAATTTCAGGCTTAAAAGCTAAGCATTTTGCCCACCTTCTTTATAGTTTAGGTGATGAGTTTAGGCTTGAAAGTGTAAGAGAGTTACAGCTTAGCATAATACAATATGGGCCTCTCTTAACAAGTACATTGGTTTCAGACCGTAACAGTCTGAAGTAATCCAGAACTATTATTTATATTTCAGAATGCAACCTTTGTCTGCAGGTTTTTGCCAGCATATTAATGATTCAAGTATCATCATCCGATGATTTCTTCTTGTTGGGGGGCACGTCTGTATCAGCTGCACAAGCAACGTATGTTCTTGGTGTTAAAGTGCAGCTTCTGTATGAGCACAAAATGCCATTAGCACTATTGAAGGTTATGAAAGATACAAAAATTTTCTCCCAGTGGCTAGATGGAGAACCTGGCTTCAAAATATAGGAAGTCTGTTCTTTTGAGCCACCTAGGTTAGACTACTTCTAGAACGATAAGGCAAATCTAACATTGGAATGCCAAAGAATCTATTCTCTTGGGGCAAGCGTATCCTCATGGACGAGATGAAATTGCATGTTTCAAGACATCAATTGGCTTTATTGCTCATCTTACTGAGTCATTGGGATCAATACTGATGGGTATAACATTGGTGGTGCCTCCCACTTGTGGTTTAAGACATGATCCTGCCTCATTATTGCAGTCCATGGTTATGTTTTGCAGATCACAAAAGAACTGGTGCAAGTCCATTTTTTTGAGGTGAGTGTATTTCCTCTGATCGATTTTTGCTATATGTATCTTTGTTCTTCTGTCAACCAAACCTCTGGAACAACCTATCTAAGTTAGCTAATGATATGTTTTCGTATGTAATTTTCTACGAAAGCTTAAATGCATGGGAATGGACCTCCTCATTCACTGGCGGCGGAACACTTGGTATTGCTTTGGCTCTATATGGCCGTGAAGATAAAGCACGAGGGACCATACAATTTTTACTCTGAACCATTGCTCTCCTAAAGCTGAGCAATCCCTTTGAAATATAGAGATTTTAGTTTATTATATGTGTGCTGGTGGAAAGCCTATGATCATTGTAGTATTACATAGTGCAGGATAATTTAGACAGTTTTAATGTTCAGTTCAAGTGCGGAATATGGTTTGCCCCATGCCATTTGATCAACCTGACTACTTTCACACATCAACAAATTTGGATCTTGCCTATGGATACGTAAATGATACAGCTGGAACTGCAGGGAAATTTGTACAGTTAGATGAAAGTAGTCGCATTAGTGTTGAGTCTAATAGAGTGTTTAAAACAGGGGATCTAATAAGAGAAGTTGGTGATGGAAACTTTGTTTTTCTTGGTAGGGTGGATAGGCTTATTAATTTACATGGGAAGAGGATTGAACAGGAAGAAATTGAGATAGTTCTTAAGCAGCATCCTTCTGTGGCACATGCTGCAGTACTGTAAACTAGTGCACAATTAGCAGCATACATCATGCCCAGTTTTGGAGGAGACCTTGTGCAGGTAAAAGAACGCATGCTTGATGCTGAGCAGTAGATTCATAAATCTATAAGAAAACGGTTAACTAATACCTTGCCCTTGTACATGTTGCCTGGTCGTTTTATATTTTTTAAGAGAATGCCATTGACACAATTTGGAAAGGTGGATTATTTTGCCCTTTCTGACATGGAAATGTGCAAACCTGCAAACAAAGAGATTGTTGAGACAGAATCTGATATTTCACCATCGGAGCATATGAAGCGGGTATACATCTTCAAATAAACTAGTTCCTTATTTCTCAATGTTCGAGAAGTATTTATATGTGTTGTCACCATGTGTTCTCTCTTTTAATTCAATTCTATGAAGACAAGGTTGCCAAATTCTTATGAGACTGAAATTTCATCAGGCTTAAGCATTTTGCTGAATACCGAGAAATGCAACAACCGCTTTAAGAGGGATGGTCTTTTAACATCTCGGTCGAGAACTCACACAACTTGCATTAACTTAAATCCATTGTAGCGAGCATTATATGCACTTATCGGCATCGGCAATCATTCGATGTACACAAAAGTTTATATTTTAAGTTGCAATGGCATTTGCGTTTAGTTATGTTAAAACATCTATTGCAATGAATTTTTTAAAAATGATGTCTTTCCATCACAACCACATGAATAAGATAAGATGCTACTTTACAAAATCTAGTAAAAAGGTTTTGCACGTTTAGATAGATGCTGCTTCACAAAATCTAGAGAAAAAGTATTGCACGTTTAAATGATTTATATAGTACAAATTAAATTAGGAAAAACACAAACAAATTGATGTTCAACAAAAAATATCAACTTCACCTTCTTCATCTTCAACATCTCCAAAGCTGCCAAGTCTTCTCTGGCTTCTAAGAACTCACCATCCTCCATTACTTCACCTACATACCAATTCTTCTCTGGCTTCTAAGAACTCACCATCCTCCATTACTTCACCTACATACCAATGTACAAAAGCTCACTTCGCTATCTACGGTTGAATTTGTGGTCACTTTGAGGAAATACTTAAGCAAGAACAGTGTTAGTGCTAATCATGCCCAGAACTCTTTGGACCTTAGCAAGATCGCCACCAGGAACAACTGCTGGAGGCTAAAAGTTAGTTGATTTCACACTTGAATCCAGTTCGACACCTGCAAGTAAGAGAATATCATACCAATTAGCCAAGTGGAAAAAATAACTCTTACAGCCATTGAATGGAACACATTGAACTGACCTGCATGCTAATATACAACAATGTTACTTGCAAATAATGAATCAGATATGCTTGCAGAGGTTTATGAAGTATAGAAGTTAAGGGCATGCTAAGTTGCACGATAGAAAGGTTCTACACCATCTAACATATATAACCAAGATGATTATACTTGCTTTATGCTTTAATGTATGTATTTGTGAGTCCGAGTAAGTTATCAGAAGGGTCATGCTGGATTTTGCAGTCAAAGCCTTGGATGATGCCAAAGATGTGACCTCTGGCATCTTTTCACCTAAAAAAACTTCTTGCTATTGAGGTAAAACGTAGATCCATTTCATTTAATTGCAACATAATAAGATAATAAGATATTTGTATTGCAGGAACATACAATGGAGCTTTTTGATATAAGGAAAGTTGCGGCATCGTTTTTGGCATGTCTAGACCAATGTTTGGCTCATTACTAACATATTGCACATCAGATTTGTATTGATAATGTACACCTTTATAATTATTTCCAACTTCCCTCAAACTGTTGGGGCCTTGTAACATGTCCCCTACAAATTTGGGATCAAGCTTCCTCTTTCGGGTCAGGTAAATCTTTCTATTTTTCCTCCCCTTACTAATTAGTAAAATAACTACCCGATGATATTCTTTCTACGAGAATAAGATCTCATTGTGAAACATTGTTACAATTCTCTTTAACCAACATTCATTATTAAGTGAATTATGCTACAAGAATAAAATTGCATTGTGAATGTTGCAACTCTCTTTAACCAACATTCATTATTTCTTAAGTGAATTATGTGATTCAAATGCCATTAAAAGTACTTGACAAATTTGCTTAAGATAAGAAACTTAGTTGAACATCACCATAAAAAGTGATCCAATCTCAATATTAAATTTATGCATGCACATAATCTTTTTGCAAAAAAAATAGTATGTTGAAGGTTCTCATTCATGGCTCCTTAGTAAAGCTTCCTCTCTTCTTCTTTCCCAGTTCTTCTTTGTTTTTCCTATCCTACCATTTCCTCAACCCTGCATTTCTGCTAGTTTTTTTTTTTTTTTTTTTTTTTTTGCTGAAAGATATTTTCATTCATAGCAGAATTTGATTAGGCTTTCCAACTATCCCTTTCGTTGTTTAAGAGAGTGAAGTTTTTGTTGAAAAACATTGTAACTGTCTGATGGCTTTTTTTTCCTATGGCCTCTATGTGGCGAGTTAGAGATCGCTTATTTTCTTTTGTGTTGGAGATGTGAGCGTTTTTTGAGGTCAAACAATGTTCAAGCAAAATATATATATAGACACTCAAAACAACCGTTGCAATGACCGTTGCAGTGGTTTTTAAATTTGCTGTTGCATTTGTACTAAAAAAATGATGCAGCCTCAAACCATGCAAATTGACAACTAAAGACCCACAGATAAAGACACAGTAAAGATTATATTAAGTGCTAAGTGTACCAATAACGAAAGGTCATCAAGAAGTTTAATATTACATGAAATATATACAACACTTACTCAGGTGGTTTTTCGGGCTCAGATTCCTCGGCGCCAGTAATGGGACCCTGAAGAACCGGCCCCACCTGAGGTGCACCCCATTGCGAAGCTATGCGTTGAGGATAATCAGGATCATCAAGAGCCCCGAGATCAAATTGTGCATTTTGTATCACACTGATGTCCACGTTTACTGGGGCTACTGGTACTTCTATGACATTTGCGCTTGTGGAGGCTCCCAGGTCACCTCCACTAGTAGCCGGAATCTCATTAATAGGTTGTGCTTGCAGGAGTGGAGTATATATACGTTCAATCCTGCTCAGAATACCCATGCAAGCACTTTTGTTTAGCTTTATCCTGCTCAAACACTATACAAAATCTTTCGTGCTGCAATGCCGCTCTGGCAAAGGTGCCACAGGAGAAGTAGTCAAAAACACCTGTCCCTGGCGGTACCAACTTCTGCACCAAATAAGATGCAGTTGAAGGAGCTAGTTGGCTTCGCATCATCACATCTCCAGGCATGCCTTGCCAAGTATAACGAAACCGACCAAGGATCAGCTTTGCACACATATCCTGTCGTTCTGTACCGGCCACTTCCTCGTTTATTTCTGGAACTGGAGGATCTCTTGCAGGATGATCAGAAAATCCAAACCTGAGGTCGAGTTCCTCCACTGGAGCTAAGGGTGAAGCCTGAATCTTGGTGGCATAAACAAGCACATGTAATTCCTGAACCCCTTTAGGATCATGTGTTTTATATTGATCCTCGTATAGACCAATGTAGACCCTGGATCGAGATTCCAAGTTATCCAGCACTGAGGAAACAACAGCATTATCCTGAGGTCTGGCAAAGCACACAATCCAGAAGGACTCGGTCGAGGTGTTCATCACGGCCTCATTGAAAAACTCGGACAGTGTTTTAGCATCCCACATGGGTATGAGACTTCTGGTGTCAAGAACAATCAAAGATGCAGGCACAGGTTCACAACGACAACGCCCTCTGCTATCAGTCAGCTCCACTTCAACTGTAACTTCCTCTGCATCTTCTCTGTCGTTGACCCTATTCCTTATGAGCCTTGCCAAGGCCGACGACAGGATAGCTTCGGATCCTCCCTTCTTAAAACTGTCAGTAACCCACTTATTATGTAGAGTGCTAAAGCCAATTAAATCTTCATCTTCAAACCCAGGCACAAAGCTATGAAAATTCTCAAAAGATGTGTATCTATGCGGAAAATTTTCTTCTACATAATCAAAAATCTGCTTCTTAAAGAAAGCAATGGTCTTAAAAGTTTGTGCTCTAACCTTGAAGAAGCGATCACCGTTATAATCAGTTGTGACCTTAACAAATGTCGTTCCCTCCAGATACTCATTGAACAAGACTTTGATGTCCTCGTAGCTCGGACACTTCTTAAATATGTCTGACTGAAGTAATCACTTTCCTTACTCCAGACAGGTGCAATGATCTGGCCCTTATTGTCTTTCAATTTCTTGTCCTTCCATAAGTTCCAGATGGTCATGAATTTGCTGAAGAGTTCATCTTTCATAATATCCAAGAGTTGAAATCTTTGGGATATTTTCCGCGCATTGTGACGTCCGCCAGCGCAAGGTAATGCTGATAAAAAAATATGGTACTTGTAAGAAACTCTAGTATTGAATCATACTACCTATAATCTGTTTTAGCATCGTTGCACTTTCAAATGGCGTCGTGGCGCCATAATGTGCAAGATGCAAGTCAGTTAGAAATGAAATGGCACCGTGGCGCCGTTTAGAAAAGAATGGGAGCATACCTTATAAGCTTCTGTTCTAGACTGTCCAGCTCCAGCAAGGTCCGGTCTTCCAGATTGGTCATACTGAGCCCTCAGATGACATATCTTATCAATAAATAGATCTTTGAAGATCGTACTGGCAGCAACGTCATTGATTTCACAACTCAATCGTAGATACTCAGCGTCACTAGTTGTTCCAGATAGAACCCGACAAGTCCGAAACAAATATATTTTGGACATTTCTGCCATAGATGCAGCATTGCCCATGTATTTACACACAATCTGAGCAGCAAATACTGAGTGATTACCGTTAACAATATAATAGTGAGCCCCTTGCAGATCTTCCTCTTTTTTCCAAGCAAGAAGTTTCTTGGTGCTGGGGTTGAATGGTATCACATCAGCAAGCGAGAAGACTGTATGAGGTTCTTTCTGGAATGACGCCACCAGTGTCTTCACGTGCTCCATATTCCTTGGCCTAGAAGTAAGGTTTGGTAGCCCCTGGAATAGCTCGAACACACCCAAAGGAAAGAGGTGCCGGTGGTCAAAAATCTTCTTCAAAGCATTTTTTTCTCGCCTTCTCTTCCTCTGCTCTTTCTGGCTTAATCTCTTGTGCCTGTTCTAGCAGATCTTTTGATATCCGCAGTGTCAACTTGCATTCTCTGCGGGCCGACTGCTCGACTGTCTCAGTTCTAAGTGAAGATTTAGCGGTAACAGGCGACTGCTCCATAATAGATTCTTTATGAAAAGTATCTCCACCAGATGTAGTTGTATTGAAAACATCTTCAGACTTTTCTGCGTCAGCCTCACTTTGTGCGGGGCTTCCCCGATGTTCTGTGCGAGACTTCTTTGGAGTGACATCATAATCTAAAAGTCTTCTACTCCTTTTCTTTTCTGCTTTCTTCTGCTTCCTTCTTTGCCCTGTCCTTTCTATCTTTCTTTTTCTTTTGCTTAGTTTCCTTTTGCTTCGGATTCTCTTCTTCTGTTTCCCCTTCTGCTTTCTCTTCAACACCTTCTACTTCTGAATCTTCTTTCTCTTCCCCCGCCTCCACTTCCTTAGGATTCTTTCTGCAGCTCTGCTTTCAGCCAAACAGTGTCTATGACTCCAGGTGTTGCCCTTGGAGAGTTCAGCCACCGAACATAAAGAGATGGAGAGTTCTTCGATTTATTCATAATTGGCTGCAATATACTGTAATCCCTCAAGATATCATCAATGGACTTTATGCCCGCACTCTCAGCACTCTCATAAGAAGTAAGTGCCCAACCATGTTTCCTTGCACACCCTGGGGCATTCTGTATGCTTGGGAGCATTAGTGTAGGATCATAAAACATCCAGTCCACATAGTAAATAATTATTCTTGTTTCTACCGAGTCCTGGATCACCACGCGGTGCCAATCAGGCCGGTCACTTCTAGAAGACTGCTTCATATTGATAATCACGTCTGCCTGATAAGCATGAGAACCTTCTTTCTCTTGGATGAGCAAGCAAAGCTCTCTCCTAGTATCTCCCTTGGAACCAGAAGGAGCTTCACTTACTCACACTACCTCCATAGCCCACTTCCTCTTATTCATTATGGCTCCTTTGTCAGATTGAAAAGTTGGTTCAGACTTGAGCACTGTTGCAAAAACAAGAAGGTTAGAAACAAAAATTACATACCAGTTGCAAACCAAAAGGTGCCATGGCGCCATTTGATTGCGTAAATCCAATACTACGCACAGCAATATGTGCACCAAATGAAGCAAATGGCGTCGTGGCGCCATTAGTATAATGAAACCTAAAAAAGACACATCTACTCAGACTCCTCAAGGTTGTGGTGGATAACTTGGTTGCAGATATACTAAATGGCGCCACGGCTCCATTTGTTTCGTCAAGCTAGAGATATGACGGGAAAAAGACGTGTCCAACATTGCAAACGGCGCCATGGCACCATTTGCTTCTTTTAACACAAACAGGCAAAGGCAAATGGCGGCATGGCGCCATTCGCAATGCTGGACTCTTCTTTTGCCCGTTAAATCTCTAGCTTGATGGAACAAATGGAGCCATGGTGCCATTTAATATATCTGCAATCAAGTTATCCACCACAACCCCTTCAAGTCATAACGCTGCCTAAGATTTGGCCACCCATGGCGGCAGTTATGCGTCCACGGATGACGCCTAACTGTTGCAATGGATGGTCGAATCTTAAGATCATTATTGCTTGAAGAGGAGGCTGAGTAAATGTGTGTATTTTAGGCTTCATTAAGCTATAGGCGCCACGGCGCCATTTTCTTTAACGGGTCTAGATTGCCCTTTAAACTTACAAATGGCGCCATGGCACTCATACAAGGACTAATTTAAGCACTATAAACCACCACTACCTCTTCAAGTCATTATGCTGCCTGAGATTTGGCCACCCATGGCGACGTTATGCGTCTATAGTTGACGCCTAACTGTTGCAATGGATGGTCAAATCTCAAACATTGTTATTGCTTAAAAAGGAGGCTGAGTATAGCAAATAGCATCATGGCGTTATTTGCTAAGCTTATAGTCTACGTTGGATGCTTATTCTACTAGATACCTAGCAAATAACGCCATGGCGCCATTTGCTATGCTTATATTCTACTTTAGATGCTCATCGTCTACTAAATACTTAGCAAATAGCGCCATTGCGCCATTTGCTTTGCTTATAGTCTAATTTGCCTTTTAATACATACAAATGGCGCCATGGCGCCATTTACACATGCAAGGACTAATCTAAGCACAACAAAAACTAAATGGTGCCACAGCGCTATTTGTTCAAAAAATCTAAAAAATAAAAGGAGTCAGGTACTCACCAGAACCGGCAACTTGGGTGGCCTCCATAGGCGCTATATTTCAGTAGACCTGCTTGCAGATGGTCGCTAGGCGCTAGTGCTGAAAATGCTGCTCTGGAGCAGGTGCGGAAGGCGCTGGACATGAAAGTGGTGTCTTGAGCTAGTGTCGAAGGCGCTGGAGCTGAAGGCACTGATGGCTTGGGCGCTAGGCGCTAGCGGCTAAGGTGCTTGTGAAGAAAAACAAATGAGGTCGTTTCCAAATGGCGCCGATATTCTATGGCGGTCGGAAAAAAAGAAGGCGGTAAAAAAAAAAAAAATTTATAATTTGGAACGCCCGCATTTTAGTGCCCGCCTAAATTTAAATTTCGAAAACGCCCGCCCAAATTTGAATTTTAAAACGCCCGCCTAATTTTTAATTGTAAAAAACGCCCGCCTGAATTCAAAATTCGAAAACATCCGCTAATGTGTCACGAAATGCTAGGCCGAAGTCAAAATTAAAGAACGTCCGCCTAAACTTGAAACTTGAAACGCCCGCATTTAAGGCATGCCCTTGTCAGATGCTCAGTTAAATGGTTACCATCGTCCGTAGACACACAGGGTACAGGCGACTAAGGCATATACGCATCCGCATTTTCTCTTCAGCTGCGGCAAGTTTTAGGCGCTCTCAGTTGTTTAGGCGCATGCGAGCTGCATTTCTTAGGCGGATGCGAGCTATTAGGTGCTGGAGGAGAAGAGCTCTGGGGTTCTAGGCGCTTCCGAAGGAGATTTCGGGATTCTAGGCGCTTCCAGGGATCCGCTTTGCTGGCGCCTCAGCTGTTAGGAGTTGTACTCTTCATTTCTTCTATTTAGAGTACTATTGCAGCAAAAAACTATGGATCTGTCTAATATCAAGTAAGTCTGTTGTGAATTTACCTTCTGCTGCTTGTAGTGTCAAAAAAAAAAATTACTGGAATGAAAATAATTCGTGAATGTTGTTGAGCCATGGTGCCATTTTGATTCAGCATATTTCTTGTTTCTATTTGAAGAATGCTTATGCGGTGCCCCTGTTATGCATACTTGATCCTATTGACACCTGAAACAATAGGATCAAGAATGCATAACATCGGCACCTCATATGGATACCTCAAGTAGAGCAAGGGAGCTCATGCTGGGATATATGGCCCTAGGTATTAATGTTGAAGTTAGTTCATTTGCTAGCATGAGTGAGTGCATTCTAGGTGCATATTGGATGAAAGGCGCCATGACGCTATTTGACAGATTTTTAGAAATTTGCCAGCATCTGATCACTACGGGTACCTTATAGGTGGCAGATTAGATACTTCGTTTAAGAACAATCTAAAAGGGCATCCTAGCTTGATTTAATTGTTGGCATTTTGCAACTGGGGCAAATGGCGCCCATACCTTATTTCATTAAATTATGGAATTTTGATGGCTCAGACAAAATGGCACTGAAAGTGGAAATGGCGCCATGGCGCTATTTGACCTTAAAAGTGACAATATTTCTATCATCAAGACATAGTGCAGCCAAATGGCGCCATGGCGCGATTTGGCTGAATGTTCCTTAAGATTAGCCTTTCTTGTATTTAAATGGCGCCATTTTTTGCTATTTTTTCGACATATTTTGCATATTTAGTTTGTGGCTCTAAATGACATTGCCTTTCTTATTGCAATTTCAATTTTCCCTTGTACAACCTCTTCGTAGGAAGGACAATTGTTGCTATGGGTCATCTTCTGAAGAGAACCCACCTTTATGGCTAGGAGATACATGATTTGAACTTTGCAATAGAGGTCAAGGAGGCATTGGTCCCATCCACAGAACTTCCA
>JAANSK020072131.1:0-16708 GCA_011763485.2 Isoetes engelmannii | reverse complement strand
GGTACGTCACAGCTGGCGTAGATGTTTGATCTTCCATATTTCTTATTACCTAGAATTACTTTAGCTAAAGTAGCCCAGCCAGTGCCTCAAATCTGGCGTCTCTTTGTGCAATGGAGCTTAACAAAGAATAAAACGACACTGACACAGGCATTGGACAACCTAACTCTTACTAAGGGAGGTAACAAGAATCCCTAGTGCCCTCTATTGTGTTCTCTGAGAAAATGCAGCTTATCAAGACACCATGCTAAGCCTGGGGGAGAACAGATGTATACAGCAATGGAGCAACTAATACGCTACCGATGTTCGCGAGTGCGATTACTGGAAGCGCAAGGAAACAAGTAAGTGAGCCTTTAGCAGACACGAAGAAAAAACGCAAGGGAATCGCCAACGTGCCACAAAAAATGTTATATTATCCGAACAACTTTTTGTTACAAACAAATTAAGAAGCTAATTAGGATACTCATAATTGACATGCACTCTATATGAACTCCTTTCTAGTAAGTGTTACATTATCAGTGCTTTAAACAAAAAATAAGCCTCCAACACGACATCCTGGTGGTCAAGAATAGGAAGTTCTATCAAAATGCTAAATAGTTGTCACATCTCCACTTGCAGTCTACCAATGCGATCACAACACAGGTCTGAAAGCTAGGCCCTCGTTGCCGACATGTGAGTTGGGTCTTTCTCTTCATCTAATATGCACCGGATGTTTTCCATCGCTCGAGCACCTTCTTCATAACTTCTTCAAGAACTTCTGTATACGTTGGAGCGGATGTTGGTTGCACTGTTGGAGTGGTAGACACTTTGTCCCACACTATTTGCAACAGCAATCCCAGCCTGTCTACCTATATAAGATGTAAGAGTAGTTTAATTATAGGAAGCTATCCTCTATCCTCTGCTATAATACTCAGTCCAGCATGATTGCCATGGCGATCCTTTCGAACGTGATAAACAGTAATTTTGAAAAATAACTCTGATATTGAATTCCAAAATGATTCTGATATTTACATCGAAAAAATAGTACAATCTATAATATCTACCTGTTTGTGTTCATTCACCAGGATAAAGAACGGCTTCACATCTTCCAGCTCTACTTTAGCATTCTGGATGATGAATAATGTATATTTAGTCATCCCTCTCAGTAGTGCGCGGGTGTGTATGTATCTGTACGTCTGGATCTTGGATCACTAGGAAAGCCACCACCAATCTTAATAGGAGCGACGTATGTGTCGAAAGTTCTTCAGACCAGTCTGCCCAGATGGACAACATGGGATACAGTCCTGCCCTTTCCCTTCCCTCGTTCAATGTATGAATCTAATTGAAGTTCCATGTTGTCCACAACCCTCTGTCGCACCAAACCGAACATCTCCATGCTGAAATGCATCCACAAATTTTAGATTCACTATGATTGTTTCTTTTTTGAAATATAATCATCATGATACGATTCAAACCAAATTCAAATTTGCTTTACAAAACATCCCGCGAGGCAAAGAACAGTCTTGTACCATCATAATTCAAACTCCACACATGCGAAATTTGAAATTCGAATTCGATTCATTTATCGACCAGGTCTTCAGGTGTCTAGGATGCCATCTTCTCTCCGTCTCGAATTCCTCTCGGGCACCCACAGGAATTATCTTCAAGCGCTCAAGTGTTCTTCCCAGGCACCCATAGGCATTATTGACAGGGCGATTGTATTTTTCTAGGCCTTCGTCGTGCAGATCATTTTGTAGGTGAGTTCTCGCCTTCCATATGCTCTTCTGATGCTTGATTACATTCGATGTTTTGCTGTTGCTGACTGCCGTCCTGGCCTGAAACTTGTTAATGGCCTGTCGTGTTGATCTAGATAGTTCTCGGTTGCATTGATCTTACATACTTATGTGCTGCTATAAGTTATTGTCATCGCTTCTGTTGAATCTTCGCCCTGCTGGTCGAACCACCATGGAGACTTGAACTCTAAAGCTTATGCCACAACTAGTCGGAACCTGTCCTTGAAGATCGCATGGACAATCCCCTTGAAGGTCGCATGGATGCAAAAGCTGTCCTAAAAAGGTCGCATGGCCGATCACCTTGAGCTGGGGCGTAACGCAATTGTGATCTATCAGACCACTTAGATTAGATGAGCACCTAGTGAGGTTGCATTCCGATCTAAAGTTGTGTTGAAGGTTCCTTGTGGTGCACAGCTTCAGCTGATGGCAATCGCATCTACAATCTTCCGGACTAGCATAAGTTGAACACTACAGTGTCGTATTTCTTGGAATGCCTGAGAAATTACCTCCATGCACATCAAAAAGCTTCTTTTGGATTAAATTGCATAATTTGTTCTGAAAAATTGCGCTCGCAAATGCTCGGACTTGACATTGGATCGTTATTGTGATCTTACAGTTTGTGGATGTCTTCCCTACTTCTACTTCTTGTGAAGGGTGTCGTGGTGGCCAAGGGCAAGATCCACGCCTTCACTAGCCATCACAATGCTCCAGTACCAGTCGGGGCTTCTATAATTTCTATTGACACCATCGTCGACAGTTCAGCTAAGCTTCATTACGAGGAGACCGAAATCAAGTATGTAGATCAAACTCGTGGTGCCTTCATACTATGGCCTTCAGCTGACGTTGTAACCGAAGAAGAATATGAGGACTCAACAATTGGCACACCAAAAAAGCAAATCAAGAAAATAAATTAGCAAGTCCCAGCTAAGGATGGAAGTCCACCAGCAAAATTACTGGAAAAGGTCGTCTCTGGTGATAGAGTGCACTTCTAAGCTAATGCATGAGTGTTGTTACCGACCTTATGGCATGAATACAGTAATTGTTGGGGTGGTGTATGAGACCACTGTGTCACCACTGTGGTGTGTTGGGGTGGTGTATACATGGTCGTATGTGGGGAGTATATACACATGTATATACACACATGCACGTGTGCATTTGGGGGGGGGGGGGCTCCGTTCTAGCTATGTGAGAGAGAGGTGTATCAAAGGAGATATTTGTTGATCTAACTATGGAGATTATGATTTTTTATGTTGTGCATTGCATGGATCTGATAGATTGAAGCTTGGATTACTGGATTTTTATCTTTTTTTGCAAGGTTGGAGTTTAGGCTCTAACAGTAATATTCACATATCCAGACCATTCAATTTTTGGTCTGTCTCTAGGCGAAGAGTTCACTGCTGCCATAATGATGGAGGTCCTTGATATGCCAACGACCCTTCAATGAGGTGTGTATCTTGCATTGTGATGCCTCAGCTGCACGACCTGGTTTGCTGGGAGATACATTTGGTCATGGTGGATGAGATTCCTCGGTCCAAGCTCCTGCAAAAGGGTGTTGATGAGTTATCTGAGACCAAGAGGAAGCATTTCGAAGAGCTTGATTCTATGTGTCTCAAACGGGCATACAATAACAACAAACGACAAGCAAAGCAAGCAAAGAAGCCTTCCAAATTTGCTAGGAAGACATCCGAGCAAGCAGTCAAGGACTTTCTAAAGTCTTCATGATTCAGAAAGCATTGTTGTTCTATGTTCACAGTTAAGGAGGTTTCTAGCCTTATGACCTTCTACTGGAACATGAAGTCATATGATCTAATTACCTTTGTCTGTAACATGCTTGACTTGTGTGCTGTTGATGGTCAAGTTGACAAAGTAATGCTCAATAAGGAGGCCTGTCAGCAGGCATGGTAGCTGGCTTATGACATAGCTTTGTCGACCTTCTACAAGTGGAAGAAGAATTTTGTGCAAGAACACCGAGTAGCTGAGCATGGAAATCCAGGTTCAATGAAGTCGGTCTCATACGTTGGCAACAGATAACATATTTACAATGTACGTGAATGAGAATGCCGAGACTTTGCTACATAATCGAAGAAGATCACCCAAGGGGGACAAGGAAAAATATATTGAAGCTGCCCTCCGTGCTAACCAAGAAAAATATACATCAAGAAGTTGACATTGCCATGGAGGAGCTCACTGGTAAGCGTGTGTCACCTTCGTCTTTCTTGCATATCTGGAGGGACAATCATTCGAAGGTTTCCATAGCCAAATACTTATCTTTATCCAAATGCAATACATGTATAGTTATCAAAGAGAAGTTGGCTAAGACATGAGACCCGTTGGAAAGAACAGAGTTAGCGTGGGAAAGGAAGGCTCATATGTTTGCACAACTGTCTTGCAGAAGCCTCTATTGATCATGGCATATGCTATCTCATCGCATGCCAGACCAAGCTCTTACAATAATTCATGATAAGATGGACCAGAATAAGACCATGGTCCCTAGGCTTGAGAAGTTAGCCAAGTCCGTGTGGAGAGGGGAGCGCCTAAAGGTCATCGTCACCAGAGCTCTAAAGCATGGTCATGGTACAAGAGCACCAGGTCATTTATCGGTTGAGCTTTGGAAAGACCTCTATAACTTTCATGTTGGGTCTCTCAATCATGTGTTGAAGACACTAGAAGATTCATCTGAAGATAACTGGAGCCACCTGCGCGATACAACCCTTGTGTGCATGGAGTAACTTCAAGAACTTCAAGCAATTTTTGTTACCAAAATAGTGCTTATTTGACTTGTCCTTGACTTATTGACTGAAGAGTGTTGATGCTAGAAGCCCAGGGGATGCATTTAATGGGAATATGCCATATGCATGCATAGGAGCAAAACATACCCCTCGTGTATAGATTCTTAAAGTCATATTTGTAGCCCCTCCATTGCAATTTACCTCAAATATATACATAAACACTCCCAAAAAACTCCCCTATTGTCCGTATACATTAGAAAATTTGTCCAAGAAAACCCCCTCAATTTTACTTAGTTGGTTCATATGTCAACAAAGTGTGAACTCCCCTTGGCTAGAAGGACTTAAAAAACCCCCCGAAAGTAGCTCGTCCCAAAAGTCCTCTCTCGAAGTCCCCTGGCGACAGACAACCAACTCCCCACTCCGAAACTGTGAATTGGCTCTACCAATGGACTTAGAACATCGATATTACCATGGGGACCAAGTTTCCTGGGCAGAAGACTACCCCTTCTCCAAGAAGCGCCAAAGTAGTTGATGTCCAACACACTTGTAGTCAATTGACCTAGGAGGTCTTCTGCCACCCTTGTGCACGTCAGATTCGACCAGGGACTTGCACATGTAGAGGAAGGGTCCTGATGCTAGAAGATGGATCCTTAAAACCCTCTAGAAGTAGCTTGCTCCAAAAGTCCTCTTTCCAAGGCCCTGCCAATGGATGGGCAACTTCCCCACTCCAAAATTGTGAATTGGCTCTGCCAATGGACTCAGCACGCCGATGTTACCCTAGGGACCAAGTTTCTTCTTCTTGGACAGAAGACTACACCTTCGCCGAGAAGCATCATCGACCTTCCCCTTGTGAGCATCATTGACCTTGGCCTGGAGTCCTTGACTTTTCACCTTCCGTATGTTCCTCATAAAGCTTAGTCCAAATGACATTATAAGTGCTTTTTGATCCTAGTGGCCAGCATGGTCGTCCAATGCC
Organism: Isoetes engelmannii; assembly: GCA_011763485.2. NCBI lineage: Eukaryota > Viridiplantae > Streptophyta > Lycopodiopsida > Isoetales > Isoetaceae > Isoetes > Isoetes engelmannii. The sequence goes on along the minus strand of JAANSK020072131.1, from coordinate 11,234 downwards.
GCATCTCTCTAATCTACCGTAGACTGCTTTGCGTATAAGTTCCCTCGGACTGATAGTGGATTTTTTGCTTGTTGTATTGCTCGTGAATGGAGGATTCAACTGTCGGACAAGGGAACCGAGCTCCCGAGGAGGACAAGCGTATGACCTCATGGAGGAGCGTAGTCGAGAAAGGCTGTCTTGGACAGTTTTTTTGGGGGTCCATCTCTTGGAGTATGGACTCTCTCCTCTTATGAGGCCGCGGTGCAAAATCTTGACCTCGTTCTACATGGGAAGGTTGCCAGCTCGCCTACCCACCAGGTGGTTGCTCGGAGGGAGGGTATGTGTTATAACACACGTGCCTATGTTGGATCTACCCAGGATTTTGGTACCTTAGGGGTGGGTCTTGATGCCCAAAGATGGATCCTTAAAAATCCTCCAAAAACAGCTTTCCCCAAAAGTCTTTCATGGAAGGTCCTAGTGATAGACGTGCACCCCACTCCTGGCGTTGCCCCCAAAGGGCAACATATTGACTGCTTTTCTATGCTTTGAGACTAGATCAATCTCCCTAAGAGACTAGGTCAAAGTTTGGAAGGTTGTGGTAGGCAACATTGATGTTAAGGTCAAAAGAGACCTATCTTCAAGGTCAAACACATAGCATTCAAGGTCAAACTCCATAAAAGGTACTTCTTTTTATGGTTAAACATTGGTCGAAGATATGTTCTAGAAGACTCTGGTTGTGAAATTTGGAAGACACTCCTTTGGAATTTGGAAGTTAGAGTTTGGAAGACCCCATGGTATATGGTTCCCAATCTCTTGCCAAAAGCCTTTTTCACATTGTCTTTTTTTTTTATTAACATCATGCCCCATATTTTTTATTTTTTTCATCTATGGTTCTAGAAACATTATTGTGATCCTTTGGTGCCACCAAACAATGGTCTTGCAAGTTTAATCTTGCTGTTTTTTTACTGATAGTTCACTTACATGTTTTTTTGAGCCACTTTGAACTCAATTTTCTCTATCATCCCATTTTCAAATAAATTCAAATTTTTTCCTACGTGTTCTTACAATTTTTGTCTCATATTTACTTGAAAAATCATGCAAAATGGTCTAGTAAAGCTCGAGATATCATCATTTGAGTGTGAAGACCTGTTTTTGTCTCAGTGAAGTGCATTGGCCAAATTTTATGCCAACTTTGAACTCCTTATTCTCAATCATCCCAGATCCAAATTGATCTAAATTTGTTCCCACATCTCACCACAACTTTTCTCTAATTGCTCCTCTAAAAATCATGAGAGAAAGATCAATACAGCTCGAGATATTCATATCTAAGTGCCACTACCTCATTCTGCTTTAGGGATCTTAATGTAATTGATGCCCTTTTGCAAATTTTGCACAAAGAGTGGTTACCTTAAGGAACTTAATGGTTATGACACACCATATCCTGGCTGCTCGATCATCTCCCAAGTGCAAATGACCAAACCTCGACGTCCATAACTTAAACCCTTCAAGAGCTTAGAAACAAAAATGAATTTACGTCTTGAAGGCCATATATTAGTCCAATATCACCATGTATAGGGAGAGTGTTGGCGCTAGAAGATGGACCCTTAAAACCTCCCGGAAGCGGCTCCCCCTAAGAGTCCTCTACCCAAAGGCCCTGGCAATGGACGGACAAGGCCCCCTTTCTGGAACTGTGAATTGGCTCTGCCAATGGACTCAAAACATCGACATTACCCTAAGCACCAAGTTTCGTGGCCATCAAAGCCCTTCTTCACCAAGAAGTGCAAGCATAGCTCATCTCCAACACTCTCGTAGTCAATTGGTCTAAGCAACGGCTGTGGAGCACTGCCATGTAGGTCTTCTTTCTTTGCCAAAACTGATCGTGCATCTTGCCAATAAGAAGATCTGGAATAAAGATTGGACTCTTATACATCCGGCATTTTTTACCCACTATAGTTGCACGGAGGATGACTCCCAGTTGCTTACACAACTTGCACGACAACAACAGACAAGCTCGGAGTCGCCTCGTGAGTTCGCTGATCGAATCTTGCTCCTGGTCACTAAATTGGTGGAAACTCCATCTAACCACCAGTTGTTGCTTGGTTCTTGCAGGGTCTGAACCAGCAAATCCAAGTATATACAGAGCTGCAATGGCCCAAGACTCTTGAAGATGCAATCAAAGCTACCAATCAGTCTGTCAACATTGCATCACGCACGCCAGTTGCCAAAGATACTATTCATGCTCTGCCTATGCACGTTGTGCCACCACAACCAGTACGATCTGTTTCTTTCAGGAGTCATATTTGGTGTAGTCACTGTTCAACCATCATGTCACAGAGTGCAATGCCCTGATGGGTGCTTGACACGGTAAGAAATGCAATATGAAGAATCACTCGACCGAAGAATACAACACTCCTTAGTGACTTTCTTTTGACTCCAGTTTCTCCGTCCAAAATGCTAATGCAGTTGCAGCACAAGCCTCCACTTCTAGAGACAGCCGCGGTGTCACTTGCTTCCACTGCGATCAGAAGGGCCATGTCCTGCAGGATTGTTTTCAGTTGCCCATGGTGCAAGTCCAGATCCCTGGTACCACACAAGTTGCTTATGTATGTCTATCTCCCGATCAACTCTGAAAGGCGAAAGGTAACCCAGGCCATGCTCCTAGGCACCCCCTCTCTTTCAATAAAGGGGACCTCTTACACCATGCACTTCGCAACAACAAGCATCTTCTGCCAAGCAGCAGATGATAATCATTGGATCAGGTAACTCTTAATGAGTCTGCCAGACGCTCTTCTAACTGGATTTTGGAGGCGTCTGTATGGGACATCCACCCAGTAAAATATGGTTCTTGCTACCACGCCTACGCCAAAGTTTGAAGACATTAATGCGGAAACTTAGCAACTTCTACGCCAGCTTAAACAACGGTTAACTCAAAGCGGCATGGCTCCTGAGGTTATTTTTGCAATAGCACAAGCATGCAAGGGCAAAGAACCACCCATTGATCTGCCAGTAGCTGCACAAAGTTTTCAAGAAGCTGTAACACATATACCCACGATTCTAGAGATCTCATTACCCGCCAACCCGGTCGTGCTATTAGAGGTGCAGGAAGCCCTCACCAGTACCAAATTACATCTGCCTATCCGTCGTCGTTCGGATTCTCAAAGTCCTTCTCATCACCCTTCCTGCCGAACTTATCCACACCTTCCAGCACATGAAAATTACACTTAGCCTTTCCACGCTCCACTCCATCTGCCCTATTTTTCCATCTTCCGGTCCACTTCTAATGGCACTGATGGACGTTGTGGGCACAACAACTCCTACGCTAGATGCTTACATTGGTAGGCACATAATTAATAAGGTCTAAGTCGATGGAGACGACGCAGTAAATTTGATCACGAATGGCTTAAAGCAGCAACTGGGCATGTGGTTCTTGCACCCCCCAACCTATGATATCAAAATGGCTAATGGCACGATTTCTAGTCCTCAGGGCATAGCCAAGAATCTAACATTACGCACCAGGGAGCTGCACTTCACTGCTGATTTGGGGGTTCTGCAACCAAATCAGGACCCTAGGGACTATGGATGCTCGTTGGGCATCCCTTTCTCTGTCAAGCTGAGAGGCAACACAACTGGCGCCAAGATGTCTTAGAGATTTCTGATGCCCGATAAACTACTACGTTAGATCTAACGACATGCAAAATCATCTCTATTGAGCTCAAGGAGGCCCGCTTCTCTGATAGAAACCCCGACAATGACATGACATGGTAGTTTCTTAATCTGCTCAAGCACCACCAGTTTTTGATCCCTGGGTGAATAATGCTATGTACAATGATGAGGCTCTGGTTGCACTATTCAACACGCAGATCCACAACTCCTATCATATCAACATACTCCCGCTTGTCTCTACTTCCACTTCTGATGTCCATGCTCTACCATATGTTTCTTCTTCATCTCATGTTCCTCTTGGTAATGTTTCACCTATTTTCAATCCCGACATCCCTGCTTTGTCATCTGTTCCTTCTTCATCATCTTTTCTTTCTAATAACTCATGTGATATTTCACCAGTTGATTTGTCTTCTGCTTTGACCGATTCTGTTATATTCAATCTTCAAAATACTGATACTCCCTCTGACCCTACTAGGGTTTCACCTAGTTTGCCTAACTCCCCTACAGACTCTGAGGAATTTTTGACACCTGCTTTTGTTACAACTTTGCACTTGATCTCCCTTCTTCATCTGATGCACAACCGTCTTCGTCTCCCACTCTCTCCGCCGATCTTCATTCCACCACCACTTTGTCACCTGCGACTCCACTATTCTTCCACACTTCATCCTTTACTCTACCCATGATTTTTGACCATGCTTATCGAAAATGTCTTGCAACTACACATAGATACCCCTTTGTTGGAGGTGGTTGATATTGGCTTCGAACAACCAGTGCGAATTGCAGCCAGTTTACTTGATGATTTTTGTGCAGACCTCCTAACGCTATTGACTGAATTTCGGCATATCTTCGCTTGAAATTGATTGATCCGGCTCTGGGTCAATTATCTATCCGCACAAAGCCTGATGGATGACCACTTTACCAAAGACAGTACAGGTTGAATCCGAATTTTCGAGAGCGAGTTGAAGGAGAGATACACAAGTTGCTCACTACTGGCCTCATATATGAAGTGAAGCACTCTAAATGGGTGAGTTTGATTGTTGTTGTGTTGAAAAAGAATGGCAAGGTTCGAGTTTGTATTGACTACCGCAAGCTCAATGCCGCTACAGAAAGAGATCAATTCCCCCTCCCTTTCACTGACCAAGTTTTGGAGGATGTTGCAGGCAATGAGATGTACTCTTTCATGGACGAATTTTATGGATACAATCAAATATCTATAAGCCAAGAAGACCAGTTCAAGATACGTTCACCACGCCGTGAGGGACTCAAGCGTACAAGGTCGTGCCTTTCGGGTTGTCGAATTCGCCAAGCACATTCTAGAGAATCATGCTCCGTCTTTTTCATGATTTCCTGACCTTGGGTTTCTACAAGGTCGACCGCAGGACGCTTCACGATTTGGTAAGTTCTCCTGGACCAATCTTGGATTTGTCTGAACCTACTCGAAGCATGGTCCTGGAAAGGAGGATTCAAAGGTGGGATAAAGAATCAAGTTTTAATTCATACGCAGACTTTGATATGGACGAGAATAGGGCGTGTGGACAACTTGGTCATACATGGATCCTTAGAAAACCATAAAAATCACATCTCAAAAAAAAACACCAACGTAAAAAACCACTCCTTAAAAAAAACACCACCTCAAAAACCACTCCTTAAAAAAAACAACACCTTAAAAAACCATACATTAAAAAAAAAAAAAAAAAAGAACTAGATCTTTTTAAGAAAAACTACATATCCTTGAAAAACTGCACCTCCACATAACTATGCGTAATTTTCTCTATAATCCTCAAAAATACAACATGTATTTCATTTTTGCTGTTGTTTTCAAGTGTGCTCGCAATTTTGGGGTGGGTGTGCTACTAAAAGTGTTTGGACAGGTGGATGCTGATCCATCTAACATGCATGATTTCTTCACACACGTGGCATGATGCTTTTGTTGAACCTGAGTTAGTGATCCAGCAAGAGTGTAACCTTCGACCAATGTATGTAGGCCCGTCCAATCAGACGCCCAAAAATGTCGTTGGGAGCCTTAATTCGACTCAAGGTATTAAGAAGAGCATGTTCTTGCTTGTGAGGCCACCTGATAGCTGTTACATGGTTAGCTTACGCAGAATTAGACCCTATAGAAGACCCAAACTTACCTACCTCTCTACGATTTGTCTCTTGGTGAGAGCCTGTCCATAGAAAGGTTATACCTTATCTCAAGAACTACGTTGATTGTTGGGTGAAGAGGTGGAGGCCTAAATGCATTGATTATGGATGCACAGTTGAAAAGATGCCTTCAACCATGGTCATCCCAAGCAATGTGGGTAACTTGTTGCTAAGGAGGGTAAGGATGATGATAATGATGAAGAATAAACTTTACCGCCGGCTTGAGTAAAGTGTGTCTTGTTTTTTAGCTTAGGAGGAGTAAGATGTGACTACTTGCTAGTTTAAAAAGAGTATGATGTGTCTTGTTTGCTAGATTAGAATGAGTTTTAGAGTGACTATCTTATGTGCTTAGATTGAGTATAATGCGTCTTGTTTGTTAGCTTAGAACGAGTCAAATGTGACTAGTTTCTAGCATAAAATGAGTATGATGTATCTTTCCTGCTAGATGGTAGAATGAGTTAAATGTGACTAGCTTGTTAGCTTAGAATGAATACAATGCATCTTGCTTGCTAACTTAGAATGAGTAAATCGTGACTAGCTTGCTAGCCTAACATCAGTATAATGCATCTTGCTTGCTAGCTTGGTATGAGTAAGTTGTGAGTAGTTTACTAGCTGAAGATGAATAAAATGTGGCATGCTTGCTAGCTTAAAATGAGTAAAATTTGACCTTGCTTGTTAGCTTGAAGTTAGTCAAATGGGTCATGCTTGCTAGCTTAAGATTAGTCAAGTGGGTCATGCTTGCTAGCTCAAAATTCTCATAATAGCTCGTATTTGTCAAATTAATAAATTGGTGCTTTTTCTTCAGGAGCACAACTGTCATAAAGGCGATGTTCAGAAGTTGGCTAGTCTCATGGGTCGTGATTATAATGTTTTTGTAGTTGCAGCCGACTCATCTAAAGCAGGCATCTTTATTGCCTGGAATCCCTCTTTGCATGTCATGTTCACCCAAGAAGAAGGTTTGGTCATTGGATAATTGTGAAATGGCAGGAGAGAGGCCAAGAATGGGGTTTGGTGGACGTTTACGCTCATAACCAGTCGCGTCAAAGGGGGTCGTTGTGAGCCTCTTTGCGAAGAAAAGTTCTCACTCTGGGGAGCGATGTGGCTTGGATTCTGGTGGATGATTTCAATATGGTGGAGCTAGAGACAGATAGGTGTGGCAGGGGGGCTCGCAGATAGTTCAGGGATTTGAATGTGAGCAATGGTAGCATTTGTTACATGATTGTGACTTTTTGGAGATTGATGGTCATCAGTCTTCATGTGGTGCAATGGATGGATTGGCTGTGGTAGAGCGTGTGCCCATCATGATCGTAGTTACTATAATGTTGTAGCTACTAGTCATCTTATGAACTTGCAGAGAACTAACCCGTTGTATAGTTCTATCTTGGACCATTATCCATAGTGATTTTCTCTGAGACAACCTGTGCATAGGAGAACTGCAAAGACCTACTTCAAGCTCAATACTAAGTATTTGCAGGATGCAGACTTCATTGAGGGATGTAGCAATGCTTGGTCCCAAGAATTTTCCCGCTCTAGGGGGATGGCTAGAGTTGTTGTTGCTATGGCCGCTGTTAAGGCTTTTGCCAGACAATGGGGTAGTAGGAGGGTATCACAAGCTAGAAACCAGCTTATAGCTTTGCAATAAGAATTACAAAGCATCACTCCCTTGCCCCTACATCGAGTATTCGGAAGAAGGAGATTTTAGCAGCTATTAAACTCATTGAGACAGAGCAAGTGAATCTAGCTAGAACTAAGGCAAGCCTACAATGTTTTCAATCTGGTGATTAGTGCTCTCATTTCTTTTTTCGAGCTGCTAATGAAGGCGTATGGCTACTTCCATTCTTTTGTCTGACAGCTCGGACGTCTCTGATCCTGTTCAGTTAAAGCAATGCCTTCATAATCATTTTTCTTCCTTCTTTGCTAGGCATCATCTCTGTAATGTGCCCGTGACCCATGGGAGATGGCTCTTGCTGATGATGCGCTCGAGTAGATCTTGGTGGGGCGTTCCGAGACACCGGTATAAGGGTAGAAGCGACTACTCATAAACGTCCAGACGGTTTTGCCCATTTGGTTAAGGACATGTCGGTTAGGAATGTTACATTTGGTATCAGAGCAGGGCTCGAGTTCGAGTCTCCATGGGGGCATGTGTGGCCTTGTATACCGTTGGACGATATGGTCTTGGTGATGCTCGTCGAGCATGGTTCTAGTGGGAGAGATTGTAACGTGCCCGTGACCCATGGGAGTCCTAACAAACATGCCCTTAACCACCTGGGCAAAACCGTATGGTTTTGCCCAGTTGGTTAAGGGCATGTCGGTTAGGAATGTTACATTTGGTATCAGTGCATGGTTGGACTGTTGGGTATAACTGGATTATGGATTCAAGCTGCGTTGGTTGGGTGAGGATAATGATGCTTTTGCAGATCATGTAGGGAAGATGACATAGAGAACATATGGATCTGTCAGGTATAGACATGTGATGGTATGTGTATCCTAATGTTGGTTGATTTTTCCTATTATAACGGTAGAAACTCTGGCAAGATCAACGAGCTAAGCTTGGTTGAAGGATGCCCAAAGATGAACGATGCTAAGAGAGGGGTGTCCTCATGCAATCATGAATAATGAGCCAAGATGATGTAAAGGTGTGAACTTTTTATTTGCTACTATTTTCTGCAAGTGGTAGATGGTCTAGTGGTATACCCTTTTGGAGAAATAGTGCAGAAGGTGTTGTAAGTTGCCAATGCGAGTTATTTGTATAGACAATAGAAGCAAACTTTTATTATATTGGGGTACAGTTTTGCTTATGTTGGGTAATTTATGTCTCTTGGATTCAAGTCACAACAATATAGTTGTGGGAGAAGATTTAAGCTGAGGCTAAGTATGCTTGGATAGCATTTATCATATTTATGATTCAAGTTGACAAGATGGTTGGGTTAGAATATTGTGTGGACGGAAAACAATTGATAAATAAGGAAATGTCATGATTCATACATCATGATCCTATTTGGGATGTTAAAGTTTTGTGATATTTTGGTCACAAAACTCACCTGAGACTGTGGCCAAGGTAGTGTTTGAAGGAATTGAGAGCCTTTAGAATTGTCAAGGGTACGGGGAAGTGCTTTGCAGAACAAAGTGATCATGTGGTATACTAGGAAAAGAGATGCTTACAACTTAGAATAGCAATGTTTCTGGTGATATAGTAGGTAACCGTGCCAGTAGTTAAGGCTAGACTTTATGATCGAACATGGGAATATGGTATAGACCGGGATTAGGATGGAAGGAAGTGATACAGCATGTGAAGTGCCACATTTGGAATCGTAATTTATGATAGAAGGGCAGCAACATGTTCAAGATCTTAAGGTCCTTCCCCTATACTTGTGGTTTGATGTTTTGTTTGGAGTGACACATTTAAAGAATGTTAATTGACGGCAAGGTATAAAGGAGAATAAGTGTTCATTTGGGATTGCATCATGAGACACTGTGCACTTGTTAGTGATGGTTGGAAGATTGATGGTAATGACTTAGATTGATTCAATCCACTTTGGCTGGGTTAGTGATGGAGCTAGTTGGTTTATGCATGATTTAAGATAAGAACCTATAAGATACTGGATTGAAAAGGAAAGGCAAAAATAGAAAAAAGTAGTTATTGTTTGTCTATGGAAGGAAAAAGTACATGCTTTCATAATTTGGTTGGAGTTGCAAGTAGTTGCTTAAGAAGATTTTGATTAAATGGGTGGACCAGTGCTTCTTTAGATTTATGAACCATGCTTATAGACGTCGATTCAACAAGTTGCTAGCTATATAGGGTAGGCTTTTTGTAAAGGTCATGGTAGACTATGTTTGCCATCCTCTGGACTCTCTTGGTTTAACGTGTGTGGACTTTATAGCCATAAGATACACAGATTGGGAGGATGTGGTATGTATTTTAAATGTCACTTTTTGGATTTGGCCACCCAAGAAGTGTCATATGAGTACATACTTAGTCCGAGCTGAATATCTCTCTTGCCATGGTGGGCTTAGTATTTCATGATGCATTGTGTACTTGATAGAAAAGGGTAGACTAATTCTATGATGCAATTGCATTGTGTTGATACATTGGCTTGGACATGTGTGGTTTCTAATTCTTGTTTGTTGCCTCAGACTTCATTGGAACAAGTAGATAGTTAATAACGTTTGAGCTTAGTCCCCAAATTTATATATGCTAAACTGGTCGATGGTAAGGTTAATGCAATTGAGTTGTATCTTGAGCTATATAGCAAACATTTTTAGTTTACTTATTGATATCATATATTATCAAGCCAGTAGGCGAGTTTTAATTTGAGAAGACATCACTTTTGAAATTGTAGAACTTAAGTCGTGTAAGAGTTTGTTGATGGAGTAAAAGGGAACTAAAAGTATTTTCAGTGAGTTATTTTCATGGCTATGGGAGACATATACAATTGCTATTGTATAGAGATTTGAGCTTTTCAATAGTAAGATTTCAAGTAAGATATTTAAGCAGTTTATATAGATTTGGTGCAGTTGTCCGAAGTGGGTAACAACAATGGCATATTAAATTGGATTTGTTGCTTTGAGATTGATTGACTATATTAGATTTACGTTTACTTTGATACAATATTTCCAATCAGCCATGGAAGGATCCAGATTTGTAAGATCAAACTGTTTTCATCTTAGTTCAAGCGTCTATTACCTGAAGAGATATGTCAATCTAATGCTTCTCAACAATGCTCTGATGTACAATAGAAGAAATATAAGCTGCTATGATATTACACTCCTTCACTGTTTGATAGAATTTTTAGAGCCAAAGGCTTTGGCCACATGCATCGGATTTATATGGATATCTTATCAGCTCTTGCAGTCACCCATGAGGACATGGGTTGAAATTTTGAAGGGAAGAATGTGACAGTCATGGTACCTTGGCCATATTATTTATTAAGTATTGGGGTATTGTACCAATAATGTATACTTGGTATGTGTTGAGATTATACCAAGCTCATGACAAAAACAAATGGCATGGATTTCTGTGACAAAAACAAATGGCATGGATTTCTGTGAGGATGGCATGGATTTTTGTGAGGGTTCTGGAAGGAGGCAACATGAGCAATTCCTGGGCAGTTTTGATAGCCGAAGTTTGGAGCTTCATATCTCGGCGACCAGAGATCTAATTTAGGTAATTTTTACTTTTCTGGAAAAAAATTTAAGTCAGCTTTCCGGATTGGGTCTGATTTGGCCGAAATTTGTCTCTATGACCGAGTTATAGCAGAAAGAGTGAAGCTGACCCAGAATTGACTGCACCAGTGTATCTGTTTGTATAGCTTGCTTTTTGGAGCTAGGAGCTAAAAGGAGGGGATACTCTGAGAAGAATACAGTCGGAAGGTGTCAAAGGACCATCCTTGAAGTGGTTTTCAGGTGGGTGGTTAAGTCTTACACCAGGGGTTGCTCTTGAATTGCCT
>JAANSK020072020.1:0-16708 GCA_011763485.2 Isoetes engelmannii | reverse complement strand
GGTACCAACGCCCGATGTCCAAGATTATAATACCATGTAATATTTAACTGTGCAATAACCGCGAGTCTAGACCATCGCACCTAGACTCTGGCCCCAGAGATCTATATCAAAGAATTATACCCATATATAACTCATATTTATCATTGCAAATACCACCTCAAGCTCAACATCAAAGAAATTCCATAATACACATTTCCAACCATGATTTCATATGATTATCATTATCACCATAATGCAGCATGCAACCAACCCTGAGATTAAAAATTAAAACCATCCACAAGTATTTCAACAATATTTCACCATGTTGATTTTTCTTAGCCGACATTATTCTCTATGGTCTTATAACTTTCACTTTTTTTTTATACCCAACGTAACCATTATATTCCCTTGGTGTCAACTTCAACAATTTACAAACCCCTCTTTGTTGTATTTTCGCATGGCCTAGCTAACATTTAAAATGTTTTTTTCTTTCTTAAGTAGAACCTTAGTTTTTTTTTAGAACCTTACCTTTAATAAATTGTTAACTTCCTCCTTTACGAATTGTTAATTTTAGTTTCTTTTACCTAACCTCAATTTTTACAGGTCTGCAACGGTAACACGGCTTGCAGCACGCAAATCCGGTATCAGGCCATCGGATCCAGTCCAAAACTTCTTGAATGCGCCCGATTTTACTTGCCCAGGAGGTTTCAGATCATTTCGATCTTGTTGTAGCCCAAATCGGACGGTTTTTTATCAGTTCTTGGCCGCCAAAATTCCTTGCTGCCAAATCTCACTATAAACTCCTTGATTCTACCCTCTTTGGCCAATTCGACCTCTCTGAGGCCCAAATTGACCCATTCCAGGCCTGTCTCATGCATTTCACGTATCTCCAGATCATCAAGATCTTGCTTCATTTTTGCAGCAGCATGCAAGAATAACACTAACAATCTTAACCAATTCTTGCGTCCAGAATATTTCTTTAATTCATTCTTAAGCATTCGGACATTATAAGCTATTTGAGCTTCCTCTATCATGCATGGAGATTATCGGCATGATAGAAATTCCTAGATCTATTACATACAATTCATGCATGCATGTTTACTATCACATTTATGTAATACAATTCTAAGTCGATACTGAATCCCAAGAACAATAATTCTGAACATCAAGCACAATTTACTACACTAAAAAACCCCAGGTGTAAGACTTGATCTCCACCTGGAAATTCCGTTTGCCCCTTCCTCTGCTCCAACAACGCTCCCATATCACTGCATACAACTTAGCTCCTCCAGCAATCCGTCACCTACAGAAGCTCCATCATCACATGCATCTAGATGTTCACTGTATTTATTATTGACCACCAGTATACTTGTCCATATAATTTTTGCATATACGATGTATAAACTCTGCATGCATGGTATTTTTATTTTGTTATTTCCTTGCATCTTAATAATATAAATTTCCATGACATACTCACAACAAAATCCGAGGCTCGTTACAGGTCCCATGAATACTCCCATTTTGGGGGCCATGGCTAGTATTGTTGTGGCTATGGCAACAGTTAAATCCTTTGCAAAACAATGGAGTAACACCCGGGCAATGCAACACAGAAGCCAACTCACAGCTTTGTATCAGAATTGTAGACACTTTGTTCTATAGCTCATTGATATTGTGAATTGGGCTAGGATCAAGGCAGGATTGGAGAGGTTCAAATTTGGTGATAGGTGCTCTCATTTCCTTTTTTCAGGCTGCTAAAAGGCGGCGTATGGCAACGTGTATTAATCCGCTCCTTTTGCCGGATGACACAGAACTCTTGGAGTCAGGGCACTTGATGCAGTAGCTTCATGAACATTTTTCTTCCTTCTTTGTCAGTCATCCATTGCCTTTTCAGGAGGAGATGCAGTCAGCGGTATTATGCAAAGTACACCATCGTATCTGCGGAGCAACGTACACTTCGGGACTCTCCTATCATCATTGACGACCTTCGCTTAGCCACTTTCCTTCTGAAGAGAGATAAGTACCCAGGTTTGGAGGGTTAGTTTTCAAGGAATATTGGGTCTGGCTAGGAGCAGATCCATGAGTTTTGGAGGTTTTGAAATTTGGACAAAATCTTGAATACTGGGTGCATATCCCTCGTTCCCAAGTGTAAGGAGCAAAAAACCATATCTGATTGGCATCCTATCACGCTTCTATCTATTGTTTATAAGATTTTTGTTAAGGCCCTTGCAGAGAAAATTCGTGATATCAGGGTTTTTGCTTAAAAACTGTAATTATTGACAATGTTGTTGCGGCTTACGAGGGTATGTATTGGGCGAGATTGAAAGGTCAACATATTGTTTACCTTAAACTGGACTTTTCTAAAGCATATGACAGTGTGGACTGGCAATTTTTGGAAAAGTGTCTTTTGGCCTTAGGCTCTGGTGAATTATTCACGAGGGATGTCATGAAGCTCCATGTCTCTGCTCATTCTACTATGTTTTTCCAGGCAGAACCTTCTGCTATATTTTCTGTTGGGAGAGGTGTTCATCAAGGATGCCCCCTAGCTCTCATACCGGATCCTTGCCTGGCTCCCATTCCCCTGAAGGCGTCCATCCTACCGAGATGCTAGAGGGATGCCGAAATCGAGGGAGCAAGTGCCGAATGCAAGTTCCACTACTCACGAGAGGTCGGAACGGCTCCGACTGCCACAATGCGCGCTTCTGAGACTGGAATCCGAAAAGGTGAACTTTTAGGGTTTCAGTCCCTTTTAGCCCCACGAATCTAGGACTAGGGTTTTGAGCCCAATGGCTGATTGCCATGTGGCACTGGGGCTTTTATATTGACATATGCTATAGATATGTGCAATATAATGGGTTAAATGGTTGTGCCCCATGGGACAACTCTGACTACATCAGGTACATGTCGATATATTCGACATGTACTAGTGATGTGGCAGTAAAATATAAGTATTTATATCATATATTATCCTGGAATGTCACAGTGTATTTGGCTCGTTAGTGGTCGTGTTACAGAGTAGAAACTCGTGAACTCGATGTTTAAGTTGCTCCTAAATGTTGATATCCACCTTTTGCACACTGGCACCTTCAGATCTCTCCGCCTAATTGGTGGCATATGTGGAGTTGGGCTTGGGATAGTTTATTGCACCCAAAGGTGGTTGTACTTTGGTGGCAAATTCTTCACAGATGCCTTCGGGTTAACGTGTTTGTTCACAGGATCAACCCTTGTGTATCTCAATTGTGTCCTATGTGCAAGCAACATGTAGAGATCCTTGAGCATTGTTTCTTCTTATGTACCCAGCCAACATGGTCATGGCTTCTTTCTCTCTTCCAAGTGACACTCACAAGTCAACAGGTGCTTTTGGATGTCTACCCACAGGCCTGGACCAAAATGCAGTGCCATTCCTTTCATCTGGCTTCGGGTTGGCTACTATGGTCAATTTGGAAGCGAATGAGATTTTATATCTTTAAGGGCATGGATATTGTTGATGCTTGTGTCTTACAAGATGCAAACGGTAAATTACAAAGGTTTATCACCACTCTATGCTTGTCCCTGCCAAGCGCCACCTAATTTTTTAGATTTATCTGCAAGTCTCTACTGATGCATAGGTGGGTTGTTACACTCAATGGTTTTGATCATCCTCTAAGCTTTTATTCCTGCCTTTGCTAATGTATATGTTTTCGTTATGGTATTTTAATACAATATTTTAATACAATCTGTCATTCTTCCAAAAAGAAAAAAAAAACCCACTCAAACCAAAGCAGCAACTAAATTAAACACAAACGAGCAACAACTGGCCTGAACCTCAAAAAGGAGCCAGAGCAAAAGTTGGAGCACGCCTGAAACCGCCAACGACATACAAAATCAACACAAAGCTCTAGTGGATCGAACCCATGCAGCTGATAGGAGAAGTTTGAGATGCAAGTAGAAGGAGTAGGAGAAGTTCAAGACGCAGCTGGTAGGAATTCAAGAAGGAATTGATGAAAGTTGTGGAACCAAGGGGCAAAATATGAAAGGAGCTCAAGAGAACACCGATGAATGGAAATGAAAGAAGAGGCAGTGTAGATAGGGGATCCAAGGAATGTCGGTTCTATTGTAACAAAGATGTCTAAAAACTCCCTGAAGACACTATTGGCCATATGCTGGAACACTGCTCGAGCATTGATAAGTTCAAACGACATAATTGTGTACTCAAAACGGCCATGCTGAGTACAAAATGCCAGCTTCCACTCATCAACCTCATACGTCTGGATAAGATTGTAGGCACCACGAAAATCAATCTTCATAAAAGAACTCGCACCTTGGAGACACTCTAACAACTGTGGGATCAATGGAAGCGGTTATTGATTTGGCAATGTGATTTTATTGAGGCCGCAATAATCAACAACTAGGCGCATATAATCGTCCTTCTTTCTGACAAAGAAGATTATGTGCTCTAGCATGGGACTGAGAATGTCAAATAAAGTCAGTAGCTAGATTCTTCTAGATACAATCTCGCAAAACCTCCACCTCAGTGGGAGATAGACCATATAAAAGGACCATATGGCAGCAGTCTCGGGTTGCAGACCAATAGGATCATATGACAATACATTAGAAGCTATCTAGTCTTGACTTTGTCAAAAACGTCAGAAAAGTCATTATATTTAGCTGGGAGCATCGGAACATAATTCATCGGCACAAAGCTAGTCGATGATGAACCTATTGCAAATACTGAACTGGGTTCTTGCCTTGTTGATTAGCATACTCGTGAAGAGAAATTCTTGAAATCCGGAACTGAGGCGTGATATGGACGAAGAAGTCTCCACAAAAACAGGAACCTACACAGGAATGCGTCCACATGTGCTTGCAACATGTCCTTTATATTCTCAAAGGTATGAAACAATCGAGTATTTTTTTTTTCTTGTGTCAACATGCTAGATCGGCTTGGTTGTGGCTTCAAAATCTTTTCAATTGCAATTTGAATAGTAGGTCTTATTGGCTGCGTACCCAAAGTTTTTGTAACAATCTAAGAAAGAGATGTTTTCACTTTGCAGAGATCATTTCACTTGGCTTCTGCATGAATTATTTGGTCAATTTGGAAAAGAAGAAAATCAAGTTCGCTAAGCAATGCATTGTCAAAGCATATGTCCTGATGCTCAAGTCCTTATTGAAGCTAAAAAAATGCATTGTCAAAGCATACGTATTGTCTACAATAGATGATGAAGTGAAGAGTCGTCTTTTGATTCACATTTAGATACTATATGCTGTAAGATGGTAGGTGGTTCTACTCTAGTGGACATTTATTACTCCACTGAGTTTTCAGTCCCCCCATCTATGTATGTAGTTTCGTTTGACAAAAAAAGTTTCACGTTCTTTAAAAAAAATCACACAAGATAAAAATCAAGGAAAGGAATCTATTATTTAGCAATTATATAGGTTTAAATAAAGCTAGCACTCTTTGTTGTCTCACTCTAACCCTCTCCCTCTTAAATTATATACAGCTTGGATTGCATTGAGTGAGACTCAAACTATCAAAATCTTAAATCAGGGCTGGAGAATGTATTGTGGGGGGTCTTGGCACCTGGGACCCCATTCCGGTGTTGCCGGTGGGGCCCCACGACCGGTGGTAGCCGGGAGCGGGTCACCGGCACCACCGAAATGGGGGACCAGGTGACAAGGCCCTACATTCTAGAAATTGGGGAGAGAGGAAAAATTTGGCTATGCCGAAGGCTATTTTCGGCCTTGCTTAGGCGCTTTTACCATTCTTAGGCGCAAGACTCAGATTCTTTCTAAGATCTTAGGCACGGATGAAGCTATGGCTGCGGATGAAGAAGCTTTTTGTTAGGTCTTAGGCGGATTATACAATATTACAACGGATGAAGAAAGCAAGAAAACAGGGTCGGATTCAAGCTTGGCTCTGCAGTGAAGGTTTTCGCTTCAATCTTTCTCTAGTATGGCCATTCTCTAGTTCTCCATTTCAATCCTTCTCTGATGTGGCCCGAAAGTTTCATAAATCTGGTTGCATGCGTGTTCTGATGTGGCTAAGGTGCATTCTGGTGAGCCGGCTGCAGCCTAGAGGCTCGGCCTTGTTTTTTGAAGGCTTCGGCCAAAAATCTTTGCCCTCTTTTCAGGAGGCTTCTCTGTTTTGTAGAAGCCTCACTTAGAAAGCTCCGGACAGAAAATTTTGTTGGTTTTAAAGGAAGAGGAGGATGCACAGAAACACTGTCCATAAAGCAAGCATTCACACCACTATCAAGATGCGCTGATGCTTCCAACTGTTCGGCCTCTGAGTCCAACACCACAGGAATGAAAAACTCCTACTACTGACCTTATACGAGGGGATAAATCCCTCACTACATCTGGGTGGAGCCTGAAGAATGGCGGTCAGCCGACGAGAGACTCCTACTCGGACCGACCGTTGAAGTTTTTCGACTGATTCGGGCGCCTGACTGGACACCCACGGACCATATGCCCAGTGCCACCACAATAGAGGCAGAGGTTGGCTTCCCTTATGCGCTGCTTTTCGGCTGCCGACAAGGGTTCCCAAACTGCCCGATCAATCTGCATAGACACTGGTCCTTCTGGCCTCAACGGTGGTGCAGAAACTGTTGTGGCTACTGGAGTGTGTGGAGCTAAAGAAACATGTTGATTTTGCCTTTCTTGCATGCGCTAGAAAAGGCAGTTGTCACAACGAACCGCAAACTTGATAGTTTCCCCTAAATTCTATGGGTCCTCCATGCTCAACAACATGTCCTTGACATCTTCCGGTAAGCCCCTTCGAAAACAGTCTCGAAGGGCAACGTCATCCCAGGCAATGGCAATCTGACGGAACTCCGATGCATAAACTGAGGCTGGGTGTGAACCTTGCCTGAGGTTGCTAAGCTTCGTGACTGATGTCCGTTGGCGGTCTGTGTCTCCAAAGCAGGCCTCAAGCTCGGCCGTAAATGCGGTGAAATCCTGCAACTCCGGGGCTTGCTTCTCCAACAAAGGTGCAAACCAACTGAGGGCTGGACCCGAAAGGAGGGAACCGACTAATCCAACTTGTTCCCGATCCATGGGATACCTGTGAGAGTGGAGCTGAATAACGAGCCGAATCTGATTCAAGAATCCCCGGAGCTTGGACCGGGTACCATCAAACTTTTCTGGCAGACTGATCTTGGGCTCTGATAACTTCCTTCCAGAGCTGCAGGCTGACTCATTGGAAGCTTGCTGCTCCCTAAGCTCTTGGTTATCTTGCTGCAGCTGTTGACAAATCTGGGCAAGCTGTTGCAGCTGCTGTGCATATGATGAAATTTTCCCCATGGGGACTGACAATGTCAAAGAACTGCTAAAGGGAATCGCCTTGGCAATCTATCAGAGCAGAGCAGAGCAGAAAATTTACGAGGGCAAGCTCAGAAGGATCGCCCTGGCGATCTGGCTGAGCTGAGCTGAGCAAATTTTTTTTTCCTACCCAAAACTGCTAAAGAGGATCGCGACCGCGATCCAAAAGAGCAAGAATCTAAGAATTTTTCACCCAAACATGCCTAACAGGATCACCACTGCGATCCTGTGGAGCAGAACAATACAAAAGAAAACACCTACTTGGTCTGATCCGTCACAGGTGTGGACTTCCCAAGTTGATCCACGGACAAGCTCCGAGCCGACCCGAGCTGGTAATGGATTCCGGTTCAAACTGTCATGAACCTAACCGAAATACACGAAAACAGAAATACAGAAGTGTATGCCAGGATCTGGCAAGAATTTTATTACACAATGAACAAGGGTACAATGGCCCGGAGGCGCTCAGGAAACAGGGCAGGCGCTGAGAAGATCCAAGACTGGCGTTGAACCGGAATAGCCTCACCCATCTTAATTCCTTACCTATTTGAAATACCTTCCATATTTCACATAAACTATTAGCCCAACGTTTCCTCATGTCATACTATTGGTACATATCTATTTTCCGTTTTGTAATTCATAACTTTATATGTATTCCCAAAGTCGTCTTGGATCCAATCTATTTTCATTCTTGATACAACAACAATTTAATCCATGTCTATGGGAAGAATTTTGTTTAAAGGACACCCAATACTTATTTGGAATTAAGATTATAGTTTGACAACTACCATAGTTTTCCGTTCACGGCATATGGACATCATGCCCTGGTTTCATAGCACAACTTCTATTCTCGGTTTTTGGACTTCAATCCTTAGATATCACAACCAGAACTCTATAAGTATTAATTTCGATTACCCTACAGAACATGGTACTTGGACTTTATCCTTATGTTTCACGGCAGGAATTCCACACAAGTAATAGTTTCGATTTCTCTATAAAACACCTTGAATACTAATTTACAACTGTACAAAACCTGGTTATCATGACATCTTCTAATGAAATATAGACTTAATTGTTTTGACACTATTTGTTGCCCATTTAGAAGAACAAGACCAGCTAATACTGTTAAGAGCCAGAATTCTGTTATACTCATAATTTCCGATTTCCTCAAAACATATATCCAATACATGTTTATAATCAGCACAAAATATGTTTATCAGGAGAACTTCCATTAGCACACATACATAGTCGTTTTGATACTAACTGTTTTCCACCAAAAAGGAACAAGATTACCTGTTAAACAGGAAGATATAGCAGCCTCCTAGTCAAAATTTCCTGTAAATATTAATGAAGGTTTCCATATACGAGTTTTTGGAGAACAGGGCTTAGCCAAAATGTGTCATTATGACAGGCTTATAAGTTAAAGTAGTAAGCATCAGATTTTTGTCAGTGTTATCCATAGATTCACTGTTCTTTCCACTATTTCACAACATAATAAAATGTCACCAGAGTTTCTCTACAAGACTATACACCCGTTTCGAATAGCTACTCTTCATAACAACAAAGAAAATACATTGGGAGAAGAATCACCACGTACCTGCAGCCAATCATGCAAACATTAGCAGTAATCCCGGTAATGATGCAAGGGCCAAAAGGTACTTTGGGTTATTATTGGATTATCTCCCTTCAAAATTATATCCCATTATCTTCTTACTTTATTTTGCCCGGGAAATGTCTTCAAGACTTAGTATCTCCAGCTATGCTAGAACCTCGAAACAAGGTCGACGGCTGTGCAGGTCTGCCAGTCAATCTACCTTTGCCTTTAATGTAAATTTGCTCCATTAAGACTACATTACCAGCAGCGAGGATGGGTTAAGGTTCGACCCCTAAGTATTTATCCATATTCCGTATATGTCTCTATGTACTTGTATTCCAGCCCTAGAATCTCTAAGGACCCATTTATCATGACATTAACTTAGGAGAATGGACCACATACTCACGATTTTAAGTGTTTAAAGCCACATATTCATGTTTTAGGTCTGCTACCATGGAGGATGCAAAGTCTAAATATCATCTTTTAGAAAAAAAAAAAAAAGAAAAAAAAAAGCTGCAATTGAATTTGCACATCAAGCTGCCAATCGCTAAACAAGTTTGTGCCTTTTGAAAAATTGAGGTGACAACTCACTTCTTTTTGGTTATATATTGAAGATAAAAGTCTGCATTGCTAGAGAGAATGTTTTTTCAATGCAAAATTAGTGCTCAAATAATTTTCCTGAGGCAGAGAAGTGCATGCAACAAGCCTATAAAGAGCTAAACAACAATAAAATTTAGAAGTTATTTTCTAAAATGGATTCGCGATTTGCTATGGACAACTCCTTTAGACTGGTGTTAACGATTTTGGCTATATGTTGAGTAAAGCAGCTAGTTTCATCATTTATGTACAATCTAGTAGTTGATGGAAATTATGAATATCTGGCCAAGAGAATATCCACTAGTAGAATGGCACTAAATTTAAATTTACAAGAAATTTATCGCGGCGGCCGAACATTTCGTTGGTTCCAAACTTGTCAATGCTCAAGATCTGATAATGCAACCAGCAAGCAGGTTCGAGCTATGACAGATCAAAGGTTCGGTCAGCAATAATGGGATAATTATTTTTGTAAGTTGTGATGGGTGTAATGTCTAATTTTGCTATGTAATTAACTCCACACAATCATTGTGGCAGCCCGGATCGGGTCATATCATATAGAGTTAAGCTGTTTTTGCAAATTTATATGAATGGAAGCATCCTTCAATACAAAAATGCTCAACGTCTTATACGCAATTGTGAAAGATGTGAAGGATTCCTAAGATTTTTTAAAACTAACTTTGGTGACATATAATAGTAATCACTATCCAGTCTCTAGCTTTCATAACAATTATCTATGAATCTTAATGTAGAAGTTGTGAATTAGTGGAATGTCTAATTGAGAACATAACATTCAAAAAAGTGGGTATGAATAAACGACCTTGAATGTTAAGATACAAATCTCTCGAGAAATTAGATTGGCATTCATTAATTGTTAGAAGGTGGTATGAGATTGCAAAACTCAGCAAATTATTTGAAATCTATAGACCAGATTGAGTATATCATACTCCAAGGTGTAGCTACATGGCTCAACAAACATTTTTCTTTACCGAACATTTTCCTTTACCAACTCACATAGGAGTTGAACCCACGATCAAGCTCCTCTTCTTGTGTGCAATAGAATAAAAGTTAGTAAGAATGGACCAATGGCCATTAGAATATATTCACCTTGATGGAACAAAAGAAGGTATTGCATTCACAAAAAACATCAATGACAGTGTTTAATCATGAGGATCTTTGGCAGCCTGTTTACATGATATGAGATAGACAACTTGAAACTCCACACTAGCTACTAGCTTTATAATAAGGAGTCTAGGAGGAAGGTGATTGATAATGACAAATACATAAATATAAATATAAAAAAATGTCAAGGATAACAATATTTCTATAGAAGAAAACCAACAGGGAACAACCTTTTCCCATTTTAATCAAAGAACCAGTTCATTTAGGAGTCACGTATCCAGCTAGGGTATGGGTGCCATGTACCGTGCACTTAAGGGGAAAATTGCCATAACTTACCCCATGTTAGGGCGATTGACAATCCGGCTAGAGATTTGACTTCCTAATGTTGTGAACTGCAACGTTGCTGAAAATTTTTTCCTAAGAAAATAAAAGTAAAAAAGTTATGTAGGGGTGAGTTTTGGTTGTGTTTGGGGGGGGTGGGGGGGGGGGTCGTGGTCAACCTCTGCTGGAGCCATGCACCCTTCCTTGCCTAGGGCAAGCTTGCAAGCAACATGACACTGTCCTGTGAGAGTGCCAAGGTGTCTCACTGGCACCACATTAGGGCCCCTATTCGACCGTTGCACTCTCACGAGCGAGCGTCGGTTCATTGATGCCGTTGCACGCCTTTCCCATTGTCGCTCGCCCCAATGCCCCCTACGTGCAGGGGGGTTGCCAGCTACCGTGCTAGCCAGTAACGGTAACCGCTCCCAAATGGCAGGCTTCTGCCAAAATTTCACCTCAGAGTTGCCAAATTCATCCCCCTGGGACATTCCATACTGATGGAACACCCCCTGGGAGTCCTACAGCAATGCGGCCATTAAGCCATCATTTTTTTAGATATCCAAGCAACCCAAGCCTTGATAGAGGCATAATTCTCCCTTCCTCTATAAAAACTGATGCATGCTGAGCTAATCTCTATTAGGGGGAGGCCGATCAACAGCAAGCAGAGCTTCTGATAACCAAAAACTGCTTGTGTCATCACTTCATCGGTCATCGACCTCTGATAACCAAAAACTGCTGCAACCCTTGATAGACCCTTGGGATACATAAAATACCTTAGCTTGGCACTATTGGCCTCGAATGCAGTCTCTGGCCCTGTTCTCCCTTTCTTCCCAATTCACATGTGCTCTCCTAGCAACTTCCTCCCTCTTAGCTCTCCTTCTTGCAGCCTCAGCCTTCTAAGTGCAAGCTGCTCATCCCTCAACCTTCCTACCTCAACCCTCCTAGCGTTTTCGGCTGCTAGTGCTTAGCAAAATCCGTCACTGGAGATGTGCACTCTTCCACCCAGATCAGGAGCAACACCCCTCTTCCTTTGCCTAAATCCTTGTGATTGCCTCACACACACACACTTGTGATGGCCTTATACTTGCCGAGGCTGGACTAATGGCATGAGATTGCACATGCACAAAATCATGAGCGACTGCAATTTGTGTGCATCCTTCACTAGTGCCAGGGCCAGCATGTGCTTCTGTGTCCCTCGCCCCGGTGGTAGTATGGTGCTCCACATGAGGACCTAGGCCAGCATGTGCTTCTAGGTCCTCAGGCTCATTAGAAACTATATGTTGCTCATCTTGCCCCAATGGTTGCTGCACAACATCTACAAAGGGGCCTGGCATCTGTTCCCATAGTTGTTGTGCATCATCCATGGTGAACCCAACCCAATCCCCTCATCTTCCTCAACCTCCTCCTCTATCCTCTCTGCAGGGACGCTCTCAAACCTGGTAGCGTCTTGCTTCAGACTCACCTTTTCTGAGTTAGAAGGTTGCTTTGAAACTAGCCTTCATGTTCTTAGGCGCAAGAGCAGCATCAACAAACCTTGACATCAGTTCTGCTATGTCCTCTCTTTTTGATTCAAATCTGCACTTGGCAACCATGTATGCAGGCCTATGCCTCTTAAATTGTGCCTTGGATGGTGCAAAATAAGACACATGCAAAGGTTGTAGCCTATGTGCGATATGTGCAGGCAACAATGCAAAGTGAATACCCTTCCCCTTTGCTGCGAAAATCACCTCTAGTTCTACATGACTGCCATGCCCATCCAGAATTACAAGGTGTGGTTCTTGTGGGGAAACACCACCAGGAACCCTTGCTGCAAAATGATCAAGCAAGGACTTCAACAGTCAGATGTCATCCAGACTAATGTTTGCACAACCTGGATTGCGCCCTCCTCACACCTTGCTATGTTGTCTTGCCTCATGTGGGTTCCCTTAAAAATATACATGTTAGGGAGCCGATACCCTTCTGCATTCACACACACCAGGATAGTTACCCACTCCCTATTGTTTATAACAACCTCAATCTTCATACCCTTCACCTTCCCAGCCTGAATGCCAGTCTCTTCTGCATTCCATATCCTAGAGGGTGGGAAATTGAACTCAGCATATGTCTGGCAAGGCCAGAATAAAAACCATCTAAGTTTTCTTGATTCATGGCATGTGCCCTTGCAACATCTAGTGTCTCTGCAGTCCTATGCAATCTGCGGATGCCTTTGCTTGAATAGCCTCCACCACTTACTGCCAGGAACCCCTTGCAGTGCAGAACTCCCCCCATCTCGGGCCATTGCTGCAGCCCTCTCCTTGACATCAGTCAAGGCTACTCCCATACCCTGTTGTTCTCTACCAAGTGCCAAGTGGACCAACTCTTCTCTTGTAAAGTGGACAGAATCTAGGGATGATTGGTTTTGTTTGTGGGTAATCCTACAATATAACCAGTCACGTATGGTGGACTGGGGTATACCAGATAGCCTCGAAGCTTCTCTAACTGAAATGCCAAATTCATTAAGCTCGTCTAGTCCTCGGTCCATTGACCATGTTTGAGAGGACCCCTCGGCATTGGGAGGATTCCAGTCCTTCCTTGTGGTGCCTTCCTTCTCCTCTGGGGTGTAGTAACCCGCTTCCGAGCCAATCGAGCTCCGTTACCCTCTTCACCATCGATTTCTCCACGTGCCCTCATCGCTATCACGTTTGCTACCGTGTTCCGTAGTGCCTCTGAGTGATATTTTTGGAACATGGTGGTTTGAACAAGGTACTGATATGATCGAAGCCATAGCAGGAGCAAGGGTCATTGACATTGCTCGGGGCAATCGAGTGCTAGTTTTTGGGCGCCAATTCATGCAGCCCGCATTGAATTCCATATTCGAATTGGCATGCCCAGGGGTTCCTGCACATGTTTGCATGGTCCGCAGATGCACGGTAGCAAGCTTTCGGCCTGACGATAGAGGTCTTTAACCGTCGATCGGGGGAGCCAACCCGCACAGGAATTGGATGCAACGAACTTCCAATGTGGGCCACCCAGGACGTTCATTGGACGCGTGGTTAACGACAGGTGGGTGTGTCATATGGAAGCTCCTCAACTTTTGCAAAGCGGAACATGAGTAGGTATATAGATTAATCATCAATTTGTTGTGGCCAGCTTAAGGCTTAAGCTTAAAGCAATCGGACAGCTTATCAGACTTAACGTTATCTGAACAGCTTAAGAACAGATTTGGACAGATCATCAATTTCTAAGGCATTTGAACAGAGAATCCCAGCTATAAAAGTTGTAGAAAAATAGCTTAAGCCATAGGTCGCTACTGTGTGTAGAGCAGAGCCATAGGTCGCTAATACGTCTACTTTTGAGATAGACCTAACATATATATACTGGTGTAAGCAAAATTTTTAACCTGTGGGAAGAAATCCAAAAGGTTTTTCAAGAAAGGCGAGGGGTCCAAGCCCAGAATATACAAAAAAAAAAAAAAACTAGCAGTAATGTAGGCTTGGGCAAAGGGTGGGTTGGATTGCGTATTCAGGTTAGGTTATGATGGTTTTAGCATTTGGATTGCACTAGGCAGTTGTCCTGGAAGTTTAGATAGTTGCAAGTTATCTTATTTAAAGACTTGTTTATTATAGTCATTATTAGCTTTGTTGGTTTAATCACTAAACTATATTTTGTCTCAATGGTAATATATCTATCTATCACCTTCAATACATGTATTTGTTGAAGAATCATTTGGCAATATTGTGATGCCATTAATCTCACATTCCATATCTTCGTAAGGAGCCATTTAGAACTCAACAAATGAACCAAAAAGCCAAAACTCTCAATCACATGTGAATATGTGCTTATATATAAAAAATTTGGGTGAAATCCAATCCAAAATTGGACACACCATAATATTAGAAGGAAGGAAGGAAGGAAGGAAGGAAGTATATTTTAATGTCGTAGCACTAGCCAGCGTCCTAAGGACATACGACGGCACATGGCATGTTCTTGCAATCCCCCTTCAAGGAGCACCGCCCCCTACAGTGCCGGCCACTTTAACCAAGTTTCTAGATGTATCATAATGCTCCCATTGAAATCAATAGACCTTGCCATGAGATTGATTTTTAGAACATTGCAATGCATTAATAGAGACAATGACCTAGCATATCATAAAGTGTCAACAATTGACCCATCTAACTTAAATACAAGGAAGTCAAGAACTTTGATTTAGTATTATATCCTAGATACGAGGAGAAGATACAAGGGAAACATTGAAAACAATAGACCTTGCTATGAGATTGCTTTTTAGAAGATTGCAATGCATTAATAGAGACAAAACATATCATAAGGTGTCACAAATTGACCCATCTAAGTTAAATACAAGGAAGTCAAAAACTTTGATTCTTTATTATACCCCAGATACGAGGAGAAGATATAAGGGAAACATTGAGATCAATAGGTCTTGCTATGAGATCGCTTTTTTGGTACATTGCAATGCATTAATAGAGACGTAAGACCTAGCATATCATAAGTTGTGACAAAATACATATTGAAGAAAAGCATAGCAAGAAAGATCTGCACAAGAAAAAAATAACCTCAATCTTCACATCTTTCATAGCAAGAATCGCTATAATCCTTTGCGCTAATTTCTGCCAAAATTCCATATCTACATGAAACCCTTGCAAGAGATCCGAAACAGCAGGAATACGAGCATCAAAGCACGAATATGCCTGTATCTGTAGGTTTAAGGGTCTCAATAGAAATGCTTCTTGCAATTCAAAGCAATAATGGGCTAATATCTCTAAAAGATGAGCAAGGAGGGGGCACTATAGTTGAATCCATTTCTTGACAGAAAAATATCTTTCTAGTTGTTTCTTGTGGCACCCCTTTAGAATCTACATTGACATTTTATCCACGCAGCAAGGCCCACTTTGGCAAGCCACGTATACATGATAGGTGAAAAAATAATCCATTACCTGCTAGTAATTTTAGATGCCATCTCTTTTGTTTCTCTCCTGTTTACTCTTATTTGGTTCACCCTTTCCAGCATTTCAAGATTATCCATTTGTGTTGATAACTCTAGCTCTTGTCTATTCTGTTCCAAATTTTCAAGCAATGCCTCCCTAGGACCATGACCTTCATGAGTTATATTGGTAAACTATGGTGAATTTGATGAGAAGATAGTTAGAAAGAAATACAACTTGGTGCTTGCTGCTTGAGATTTTTGTGCAGCGCCTTCAAGAGATTTCTCCAGGTGCTCTATAGACAATTCTGGCGAATATGGGCTGGTGGTTGCGACATCTGTTGTCCCCCTCATAAGAACGACCTTTCTCTTTAATTAAATGTTACTCTCTAATTCACTTTCAAAGTCTTTGTCAAGCTGCAGAAGTTCTTGTTCTACCACTTCCAACTTAATCTCTGCAAAATTGGATAATTTCACATCATTAGGAAACATATCAAATATACCACAGAATAACGGACCTCCCTTGTATACATGTTCAAGACATTAGAGATAAGCATTAGGAACTCAATACACGGCCTGTGAATAATATTAGAGAAGGATTGGGTAGTCAAAAAGTAGTTCGTCACTGGGCCATAATTACATGTTAACTTTGGTCAGTGATACGAAACGTCTCTAGTTCCTGCAAATTCAACCAACTCAATACAAAGAATCTAATATAATATAGGGTAACAGGATCTCTTGGCACAAATTCACCACCCAACTGGACTCAGACTTGTGAACACTGCAATAGGAACTATCTGGATCTGGCCAACCTGAGAATCTGATAAAGCAACTGCTCTATCTTCCCTAGGGCTCTGCCTTCAGCTTAACAAATACAAGTGTAG
>JAANSK020071909.1:0-16710 GCA_011763485.2 Isoetes engelmannii | reverse complement strand
TACTTTCTTTGTCACAAATTCGTGAACTTCCTTAAAGTTCAATGATGTCGGCCAAGCATCTTGACCAAGCCATCTAGTTGCCCACTTCCGGACATCAGCATACCAGCCCTTCCTTAATGAAGTGCAACACGTAGGCTTAGTTGCATGGACTTGTATGATTGGAGCATGTGCACATTGTTTCTAGATGATGGTGGATGACTATGCAAATATAAGCAAGGTAACCTTTATCATCACTATTGCTGAATGTCCTAGCGATGAATTACTGTAGGAGGCAAGGTTGTTCATGATATGATTCTCGATGGAAGACTAGAAGCTGATGTTATATTAGGAAATGCTCTAGTTGATATGTACGAGAGATGTGCTAATGTAGATGAGGCTATTGTTAACCCTGCGGGTTAACCATTGGCATAAGTGGCATAGGCCACAAGTATGTACTATATTGGACCCCACGATCTATGGCCCAGATTTAGCCTAGATCTGTAGTAGGTGAGATGTCAGTTAGGTTTAGGGTTTGGGCTCTACTATACAGAAAGAGCATCTCTCCTCATTGTTTAGGGTTTCACTCACGTTTTGGAGCAGCTCCTTTTGGAGCATCTTATATCATGATCAATTTTGTTCGTTCTTTGTCTTCAAAATCATCCACTTTTGACGCAAGAAGCATTTTGAGCATATTTTTGCCACATTTTTGGGGGACACCTCATCTTTGCAACATTCTTGGCGATGTCTTTGCACCCTTGCACCAATAAACCTCATACGGCCCTATGGCATGTGTAGGCTCTTTTCAGCAATCTAGTTCAATCAATCTCTTCCATCTATAATACATGGTGGTTGAGCCTTTCTGCAATTCCTCATCGACCCAAATGTAGGACGATTGAGAGACAACTTTTTTCAATCAGTCTTTTCCATGTTTAATACATGGTGGTTAAGCTTTTTTGGTATTAAATTTTTTGCAATACCTGATCGACCCAAATGCAGGGTGTTTGAGAGACAACCTTTTGATACCTCATCGACCCAATAGAGGCTGTTTGGCCTTTTGATACCTCATTGACCCAAAGGTAGGGCATTTGAGAGATAAACTTTTGCTTCAATCAACCTCATCTGTCCATAATACATGGCAGTTGAGCCCTTTTTCAAAGTTCAACAAATGGCGTGGAAGGTGACTTCTTGGCCTTCCGCCCCTTAAACAATTTCCGTTTCAACTCTTTCAGCTTCAAATGGCGTGAAGATGACTTCTTGGCCTTCCGCCCCTTCCACAACTTCTGTCTCAACTCTTTCAAGTTCCACAAATGGAAAGATGACTTCTTAGCCATCCGCACCTTCAACAAGTTTTGTTTTAACATTTTTTCCAACTCCTTGGAGCACAAACAGATTTACGTTTTTCAACATTTTGGAGGACACTTTATACTTTCGGCTGATGATGCTTTTCCAGTAAGATACTTTGAGTCGCACATACCTTCGGAGCTCGTGCAAGCTCAAGAGAAGTGGTGATAGCCTTCTCAATCTCTAGACACTTTGATTGGTGCATGTATGTAGGAGCTCGTGGCAAGCTCTATGAGAAGTGGTGACAGCCTTCTCAACATTAGATTAGACTTTTATGGATTTAAAGGAGCTTGTGGCAAGCTCAGGAGAAGTGGTGATAGCCTTCTCAATCTCTCATGATTTTTACTTCATTGACATTGACATTCTTTGGTTCAGCGACACTATTGTCCACTTCCCTCAATTTGGACACTTTATTGTAAAGGTCAAACCTGCTATTATAAAGGTTTCTACCTAGTTTGGTTTGGTAGGGCAGAGTGTTAACCCTGTGGGTTAACCATTGGCATAAGTGGCATAGGCCACATGTATGTACCATATTGGACCCCACGATCTATGGCCCAGATTTAGCCTAAATCTGTGGTAGGTGAGATGTCGGTTGGGTTTAGGATTTGGGCTCTACTATACAGAGAGAGCATCTCTCCTCATTGTTTAGGGTTTCACTCACATTTTGGAGCACCTCCTTTTGGAGCATCTTATATCATGATCAATTTTGTTCGTTCTTTGTCTTTGTTCTTGTTCTTGGAGTTTCTGCCCATCTTGTTTGTTGATTCATGAGCATTTGGGGCAGCTTTGTAGCATTGGACATCATGGACTGCTGCTGCAAGTTTTATGCCAAGAACCCAAAAATCAACAGCCATACATTATTTAAAAAGTTGTCTAAGCTGAATCAGTAACATGAATGATCTCATTGAAGTCTATTCTCAACGTGGCTATAGTCTTTGGGCCCTTCAACATTTCCATAAAATGCATTTGGACAGCACCGTACCAAACAAATAACTTATATGACCATTATTGATGCATATACCAGCTTAGTTGCACTGTCACAGAGATTGCAGATGCATGTCAAACTTTATAAGAGGTCTGAGCAAGACCTCATGCTGAAAGCTAGCCTAGTTATATCACAAGACCTCAAAAAAGTTTCGTTATGAGCTTTTTATGATATTTTTTTACACGAAACCGTTGTCATATATCCCATTCATGCATTATGGACTGACATGCACATTATTTTGTATTGATAATTCTGAGATTCTTTGTTTGTGCAGGTGTGTATTATGGTGGAAGCATTGAAGTATTAAGCAATTGCAATTCTGACTCCAGCTCTCTGAAGTTCCAAGATTTATTTCCACCATCCCTGGCTGACCAACCAAGTCAACTGTTTATATAAACATTCAGATTATTAGTTGCTCATTGTATGGTATCTTACATGTCGCCATTGAAGATCATGTGTTCCAACATGCCATCCCTCAATAGTCCAAAGTGTTATTGCATATTTGTCATGGCTGAAAATCTTATGGAACAAGATGTGCTTCAACTACTTACAGAATCATACCATAAAAATCCCTGGAATGAATCTCCTTGAACTAATTGTTTCTATACATAACCTTAATGAAAATAGAATATATGTATATCCTCTTTTTACGAAAATAGAACAAATAAATACATGTATGCCCCTTTGCACAGGTAGACAATTTTTTGTCTAGGCAATTTTTGTGATACAAGATTTGCCCAAGGGCTTGCAAGTCTCAAAGACTTCTACCTTCCATGCCTTTAATTCATAGCGTATCATTGATAATGTTATGCTGATATTTGTGATGATAGAAATTGCATAGTTAAAGAGCAAAGGAGAGCCATTGTCCATTGTCGCTTGAGTAAAAAGCGGAAGCTGAAAAGATAAAATAAGAAAATTATTGCACACATTCATTTAAAGTTTTTTACTCTATTTTTGTCTTTTCAAATAGAGAAGGTTGGGTTTCCATGTTCGTTGTTCAGATACAGAAGCTTGGATCGATCCTATATTAGTCAACTGAATGCAATTACTCAGAAAAAAAATAGTTAGTTAGAAATCATCTTTGAAACTTCTTACAAAGATGTGTCCCACTTTACGTATTACATATGCTACTAAGAAACACACGCTAGAACACAAATTAGCGGTGCCGACTGCCGCGGCGAGAAATTCTTGTATATGTTAGGGATATGCCGATCGGAATAGAATAGAATAGAGTAGAGTAGAGTAGAGTAGAGTAGAGTAGAGTAGAGTAGAGTAGAGTAGAGTAGAGTAGAGTAGAGTAGAGTAGATTTTTTATCGTCCACAAAGACCAATTGGCCTATGGGAGAGCAGCAAGCCGACCAATTGGCCTATGGGAGAGCAGCAAGCCGATTACTGTCAGGATTAAAAAACCCCCGCCGTGAAGGGTTTTCGAGGGAAAAACCTTGGCAGTAATAAGTATGCTGGCATAATGTACAATAATATAGTGCCATTCAATACCGCATCGGCGGACACAATTGAGTCCGTGTATCCATAACCTCTTGAAGATATGAGCCCAGCAAGCCCACGGACGTCGTGTTCAATAGCTCATGCAATGGCTGGCTAGGCACAACTAACTGAACATGCCATGCTCGAATATGATCGAATGCTGGGCAAGTCTGAAGTGTATGACATTCATCTTCAATGACTCCCTGTTCGCAACACTGACAGATCCTGTCCTCGCGTGCCTCCCGGGTCCATCGGCTTGTCTCAATCCAGAGGCGATGTGCACCTTTTCGGATGGAAGCTATCAGTCTCTGCCTCTTCATAGGCAAATGAGTACGCAAATAGTGTTGTGGGCCTCGGGTGAGCATGGGATTGACTTGTTGCCTATAGTGTGCCAGTGCATTTGCATCCCAGAGTTTGCTAAGGAAGCAAGCCTCAAGATACTGCCTCAATTGATCATGGTCCTCTGTATGTACAGAAAAAGAGGCATACAAGGAATTAGGGTTGTCCAAAGTGCAAACTGTAGGGATTTGTGGTCGAGATGGGATATACCGGATATGTTCTTTTGAAATGTGTCGATTACGGGAGAATGCTGATTTGTAAGTTTGAGATTGAATGTAGAGGTAAGGCCAATTTGAAAGCCGTGTTTTCGTTGAAAATGGATGCATGCAGAAGCCAGCCGGAGGCATATGGATGGACGGACGACTGAGCATGGATGATGGTCCTATGTACCCTGTGCACTTGCTTATCCGATCGATTTTGACACGCAGTAGTCAAGCAATTCATTTTGTGCATGGAAGCTCATTAGAGAGTTGTATCCTGACCTGATTGATGGAGAATTTAAGGTGTGAAGATTGGCATCCACTAGAGATGATTCGGAAAAGATTGGAATTTGTTATAGATATAATAAAACATTACTTCTATTCCACCACCATTGTTGCATGTTGCTACACTATCTCATAGTATTTGTGGTCAATGCAGTTTCTTAGCAGTTCTAGGCCTTTCGTATTAATGTAATGGCCTTTTTGTATCAACCAGTTAGGAACATGGCCATAGCTTACAAAATAAAGCTCTATTTTTTGTGCATGAGGTGATAATAAAGAATATTCTATCGGATGCAATCCTAGAGATTTGATCTTGATGGAGAATCGAAAGCAGTTGAAGAAACAAGCATTCCATTTCAGCATGTTGGCCTCATGTTGGCCTCTAAGAAGTATTCAGAAAATGTAATTACATAAAGGGAAGAGTCTGTAAATAAATTTAAGCAAGACCAAAAAGTTGCCATTATTCGAGATGAAACGTGATGCTGATCGAAATTATGATAGGTAAATGATAAGATATTGGGCTAGTCAAAATAATTGATAAATAAGCTAGAAACTGTGATGTTGATGCTTATGTTATCGCAGATATTCTCAATGCTTTGAACCTGGCTTTGGTGTTGTCCAGGGGCCATTTGGAATGGCAATGGTGCATTTTCTGCCATGACCATGTATATACATGCTCCTCAATATCCATATTATGGGCTCAAATTGAATACATATTCAACAGACCACCTGTAGCAAACTCAGGTAGATGCTCACCTTGTAGATTGACGATTGCTATGTCAAACTGGGTTGTCTGCAGAGCATTGACTTGATGATGAACTTTGTTAGCACTAAAGGAGTGAAACAATCCTTAAATGATTTTTTCAACTTAGTACTGGTGTAAGCCTTATTAGAAACAAAAAATAATGGTCACGCTTGCTTTTTTGTTTCTTAAAACAAATTATGAATATGTTTGTGGTCGTTCCAGAATCTGAAGCTACAATATATCTATGTGTTTTATGCCACATAATGTGATTTTGCAACCGAAACTGGCATAAGGAACCAATAGCAGCAAAACCTGTTGTCTGTTTTCTGATGACTATTTCTGAGTATTGCGAGCAGGTATTGCAACAGTTTGAGCCAGTTCTGCTCAGGACCGACATAAATAGGTGCATAAATAGTTGCATAATCTATATGGAAGCCAATTCTATACATATAAAGTCACTGCTAAAGTGCCTGAGCGAGTGTATTTTTTAATGCCTATAAGGTGAGTGGCTAATGGGGGACTTGACAAGCTCTTAAGTGCCAGATGATATTTGGAGCTCTTGACAAGCTCTTAAGTGCTAGATGATATTTGGAGCTCTGCTCCAGTTAGTTTCAAAGCTTGTGTTTAGATCGATGGGCATGCCATTTTTTATTTGCGTGTGTGGGTGTAGTGCAAAAACAAAATAAAAATGATCCAAATAGGATTTGTCAAAGTTGAGAAAAAAGACAGGTACATTGTCGTCTGAACTAAAGATTAAATGGAAGAGGAGATCAAGTGCATGCTTAAGTTTTGTTTCAACCAATTGCTTTGTGGAACGTCATCAATCAGACCTTTCATTGACTTGAAACGTTGAGGCCATGAAATTTTTATAAAACCTCACCCATTATAAGGGTCTTTTTCCAAAAGAGAAGTTTGTAATGATGCACCAAAGATAATTACAAAATTTTGTATGGCTGCTGGTTTAAAATCTGTAGGTGATGGCATGCTCCAACACAAGAACAATTGATACATCCACATCAAAATTAAAGAAGTAGAACATATTACCAAGAATTAGATACTTCCCCCATCTTTTTTTAAAAAAGAATTAAGTACAAATCAGGTCATTAAACTGGCACTTCAAGGAACTTCTTCAGGGTTCACGCAAATTATTGTTTCATCTAGTTTATCTGTCTTTGTGTCTCCTAAATCTTCATTCTCCTGCAAAGAACACAATGTAATGCCCCTTGTGTCCACAGCATTTTGTTTGCAATTTTTGTCTCCTCTAGATGCCACCCCGTTGTCAGCCATTAAGCCAGAACTGGCTGCTTTTTCCATTATGCTCTCTGTAGAAATGATTGTTGTTGGTTTACTCCCTCCAGATATGGATGTTAGCATGTATTCACCATTGCTCGAAGTTGTACTGTTTATATTTGATTTCTCCTGAGCAAAAATAAACACATCATTGCTTTTGATAGATTAAGAAATTTCACTACTGAAGATTACCTCTGAAGGAATTAATAAATTGTTATTCTTGCTCTCCATTATCTCTTGAGCACGAAGTTTCATTGATTCGCGCATCATTTTCTTCAAATGTAGGACGTCATCAGATATCACACCAAGACCTTGTAGCAATACTGATCCAAGCTCTAGACTTGTCTACAAAATATGTAAAACCCGTTAATTTGTTGCAGACTGTCATTTACACTCCAAGACCACGGTAATCATGGATTCATATTACCTCTGCAGTCTCTAGAATAGCATTTGTCGCACCAGCTTTCTTTAGTTCAAGGAGATGCTCTAGGTCATGTGCTCTGGCATATATTTGCGTCTGCACAATAATTGCCAACTTAGCCCGACAACTTGTTTGCTTTCTTAAATACTCCTTGCCATATCTCATAAATTACAAATGCCCATAATCTTATTCTGAAAGTTGTGGTTAAATGGGCAATCTCATAGCTGGGCTGATGCCAGGAAATTATGAGCATCCATAAATTACAACCATACTACTAGCTTTGAGGAGACAAGAGACTTTCAGCATCTGTGGTACCTTAGGAAAAGCAAGGCGCAGCCTCTCAACGGATCGAACTGCCTTGTCTCTGCCAGTGTACATCACCATTATAGCCATGGGGAAATTGATTCCAGCAGTCTGAAGTACTTCTGGCCTAGATCCATCACCATAGAAGACTGGGAATCCCATCTTTCTGGCCATCTGGCTTTATAGAACGAGGAACAGGAACAGAATAAAGGATCAATAAATTTTCAAACATACAGAAAAGTAAAAGTGCATCATACCTTCACTCGTTTGGTATCCAAATCAAAAGCTACATATGTCCAGTTGCTTTTGTCCCCACTAAATCCAGTAGATAAAAAGTTTGCAAGAACCTTCAAATGAAATAACATACATTAGATGGGTTGTCAAGTTCAAGAAGTAAACTTAATTTACAGCCCAATATCCCACCTGGCCCATTTGACCAAATCCAGTAATCACAATTGCTTCGCTGATATTAACATTTTCACCATCACAAATTTGCTGCATCCGAACCACAAATTGTAAAAAGCAAATACAGAAAAAAGCTTTTTATAAGAACGTAAAATATCAGTGGAGTATAAATGACATGCTTGTGGAGTAGTTGTGCATTAGTGCTGCCCATGGCAAAATGGAAAAATAAAAATATGATCCTTAATATTAGGCAACAACTAATATGAATATCTATATGCGAAATAATATGCCATACTCTGCTTATTTGTCAAGATTTTGATGAGTGGCATTACCCAGGTGTGCAGGACTGCTTATCATTAATTTGATGGTGAAAGTGAAACTACACTGTTTCCCCGATTTCTCAATGATACTACTTCTTTGATAGGATGAGTTTCATCTGTTTATGTACCTTTATCTCATTTGCAAGTATGAAAAAACTTCTGAAATTGTGTTTGGCCGTGCAAAAATTTACAATTTGTCAGAGAATATAAGACCTAATTGTAATGACTTTCAGGAACTTGACAGCAGCAAAAGAGTTTCACCTCTTTGGATGTATATTCCATACGTGTTTCCAAATAATCTGCAAACTTGCGGCCAGATTCATTAAGAAATGGAGTGAGAGACATGGAAAGTACAACCACAATAATCAGTAGGCGATTTAGCTCAAACGGAAGCACTCCAAGCCTGAGAGAATCATGCAAAAGAATCTGTAAGATTTTGCGCCCACATTCAGTTTCAACAAAAAGAAACCTACCCAAAAAATCATAGTTACAATTGTGAGAAAGAATTGTGTACTTCAGATGAAAGAATTACAGTTCCTTATATATCATCCATAAAATTGAAGCGGTACCTATTAGCCAGTGAAAATACAACAAAAGCAAACTCCCCTCCCTGTGACAAAAGCAACCCTGTACGCACGCTTTCTGGAAGTGACAGGCCAACACGTGGCCCAATAGCAGTTATTATTGCAGTCTTGATTGCAATTAGCCCACCTAGAAGAGCCAGCACATTTGGCCATTCCCGTAATAAGAGCTGCAATAGGACTATGCAGGGTTTAAAACCTCTGTTACATAGAGATGTCTCAACTACTTTATGGTATCTTTCACC
This sequence comes from Isoetes engelmannii, assembly GCA_011763485.2. Lineage (NCBI taxonomy): Eukaryota > Viridiplantae > Streptophyta > Lycopodiopsida > Isoetales > Isoetaceae > Isoetes > Isoetes engelmannii. The sequence continues at coordinate 7,789 of JAANSK020071909.1, read as the reverse complement.
TGAAGGTCGAGGGATGTTCCCGTAGTTACAAAAAATAGGCCAAGAAGTAAACCCCTGAAAGGCCGAACATCAGCTTCAACTTGAGTCCGAAAATTTGTTTCTGCTAGCAAGGCACCAGCTAGAAAGGCTCCCAACTAGACACGTGATAATCACTTTTCAGGTAATGTCTCAATTTAACACCATCATGAAGACAAAATATTGAATACCGTATCACTAAAACCAAGCTGTTGTGTGACAAATGATGTTCCTGTCACCGTCAAGAGACACAGAGCAACAAAAGCCTCCGGACTTTTAGAGTCAGCAACGACCTGCATTCAAAGACATAATATAAGAACCATGTAACACAAACAACAGAATTAAAAAATCAACTAGTTATGCATGCCTTTACTCCCATATAATAACCTCAAATATCCGACGCAGGAATAATCGTCCCCCCAGAGAAAGTGCACCTAAACCACCTAGGGCCTTCAAACTCTCAGCAGCAAACACTGGCCAAAGACTCTCCTCAGAAAGGTTCTATAGAAAAGCCATAAAAGTGAAATTACCAACAAGGACAATTCATGGATAAATTGATCTGCAGCAAACAATACAGTAAAAATTATTGCACAGAAGAGGAGGGATTATAAGAGCAATATGTTAGGCCTTTTGCAGTTTATCCTTTGCATTTACCCTCATGCGATGGTGCACAAGAGTCTTGAAGAATTGAATCCAATTATTAGAAATGTTCTAGCTGCTTTTGGGAAAAGGCCTTTAAGAAAAAGACGTTATAACGACTACATTAGCAGGATAAATATCCACTGTCATAATTTCACGCTGTCATAAATTCAACGCCATCTGATTGATTTCCAAAATTTCAAAACCAATTTGACCAAAAATCTGCCCAGAACCTAGCTTTTAGCATATTCACCAGTCATGATTTCTTATAACCCATCAAATGCTGATTCATGACTAGACGATGATATCTTCTACCTGAGTTCCAGATTATAAACCTGCAATTCAACAGTCTTTCTTTCCAAACATTCAATTTAGGGGGTTTGAAGAGTCTTACTCGGGGAAGAAATACAAAAAATATTTCCAAATCAGGAGTGCTTTCTTTATAAGCCATCGTCACGTCTATCTATAGTTAGTCTGTTTCCTAGAGATTGTAGTTTTTATTAGGCGCTCATCCTCTGCACCTTTCTTCCATCATGAATACATCAAAATGCTTACATCTGGATTAGCTTAGTCCTTAAGAGTGCACAGATACTTACCCCATTCTCCAAAATAGGAAGCATAACCAATAGAGGAACGACAGCAATATCCTGTGATAAAAATGAGTCAGTGATATTGGCCAACAAACCAAAAACCTATTTAGTTGGAAAATGTAAAAATACCTGTAAAAGAAGTATTCCAAGTGTAGCAGAACCAAAGCGTGTGGGAAGTTCACCTTTCTCGGCTAACAACTGGAAACACAGACATGGCTCTAATTATTCCCACTATCACAGAGTGGTGTTTATTGTTCATCTCATCAGCAAGTGTTATAAGAATATTAGTGGCCGTACCCATGTCAGTCATATATAAATTATCAAAACCATAGAAATGACAGCTATTCGTGCATGTCTACCTGAAGAACAAACGCAGAAGAAGACATTGCTAACCCAGCACCAATGACAACAGCTTCATCTACACTCCGAATGTTTACCTGTTTGCCAGATACTATCTCTGATTGCCACATATCAAATAAGATAGTTGCAAGAAGAAAACGAAATTAATTACCAGATCAGGCCTTGAGTGGAATAGGAACTCTAGGAGTTTTGTGCCGGCTGCCCCATTTGGTGGGAGTTCAAAAGCTGAAAACGCCATGGTGGTAAGAATTACCTATGTATTAATGATATCCATATATTAGTTCTGATTGGGTATGCTATTTTCTCCGATCTCATTTTTTTAATCCTTTTATGTTAATCATCATTTTCCATCCCACGCATTCTGGACTGCAAACTACAGACTTTACCTGTGGTAATCCCATGCCGAATGCAAATTTTGCGAGAGCCTTCAGCCTTGCAAGAGATAACTCCAGGCCCATTTCAAAAAGCTGTAATAAGAATTGTTCAACTTACTTCATAATATCCTTCAAAATTTTCTCAGTCACTTAGGGTTCTTAATTAATTTTGCAAATCAAGCCTGTAACCTTGAGTAAGAACAGAGTGCACAAACATATATAGAAATGCTTGACAAAGTGAGTGAGCGCCTGTCTTGTTAGCAACTAGTCTAGAATTAGTGAATGAAACCAAACAGGGAAACAGTGCTCATATATTGTTCTACTCCTCCGACAGGGTAGTTTACTTACAAGGAATAATATACCTAGCTCGGATAATGCCTTAATATCTGTGACATTGCGAAACAAGTCCAGTTGATTCAGAACTACACCAGATAACAGGAACCCTAAGATCTGAAAAAAGAACAATATATGCACGGCACATCACGAATATTATCTTGAATGCTAGAAGAAGGTTGTTAAAAAATACTGTTCATGTATACTTGAAAGAAAGAGTATTTACGCCTAGAAATGAGCTTCAAGATGAAAAATATATATCTTACATAGAGAACTCAGAAGTAAAATTGTCCATCAAAAATTGCATTGGCATGTCCATTAACTACGTGAACATGGCAAACAAATGGAAAAAAGAACTGTAAATAAAAATTCATTCATCTCACCCATAAGAAATCGTTCACCAATATCAAAGAACAGATACACAATTCACCAGATATGATATTGAGCTGTACTTACAGGATTTAATTTCAGGACCTTAAATGCAGGTATGACCAACACCGTTGTTGCTAGAAATGTCAAAGTGTCAAGCCCTAGATTGTTGATCACCTCCAATGCTCCAGCAACTTCAGCCTGACCGAATGTTGCAAAGGGTACCCCAGTTCTACGTTTATTAAACCTTAGAGTTCTTCGCTCCACGATGTCATTAATCAGGCCCCTTGACCAAATCATAGTACCTGTTGTGCCCAACTGCCTTGGGCAAAACTGAACTAGCACAAATTGGCATCTAGCTCTCCAATCTCTAGTATTCGACAATTCATGTATCTGATCAATAAGAACAGCAGTTTACAATATAATGATACTCAGCACAATAATGAAGAGGATTTGGAAATTCACTATCAAACACGGGCTTCATGAAAAATAGGCCACTACATTATTCGTGGGGACACGACCTTGGTTTTGAGCTGCGCAAAAGTTGGTAAAATTGCGGCCCTATGCAAGCTGAAGTATCACAAGCTTCAAATTGGTTTTCTAGTCCATTTTTACTTCTTCCTTTTTATGAAATAACATTTCTCGAATTTCCTGATAAGCCAAATTGGTTTTCTAGTCCATCTTTATGGAATAATAACATTTCTCGAATTTTCTGATAAGCCAAAATTTCAAGAGCCAATATAAAGAACTTGTTATTTTTGTGTTTTTTAATCAGAGTGGATTAGCCAATATATATTGAGGAATTTCCACGAATAAAGATGTTTCCTCACTTAGTCAGAATTCCAATGGCACAAAAGGGGTCCATATGGTTGTTATAGCATCTCAGGAAATAGGAGGTGCTTACATTGCCGAGCTACATCTAACAATTGTTACATCTTCCCATCTTTTAGGTCCCATTACCCTGTCTTCAAAAGTTACAATAAAAATTATTGTATACCAATGGGTAAATTAGCTAAAATAGTAGCAAAATCTTCCTGCAAATGGTTTTGTGATTCTATTGATAGAACTCAATACGTATTGCTATGGATGGATATTAGTGTTGCAGATTTTACATTTGTTGGCTTTGGATGCCTTTTGTAAAGAAAGAGAACTGCATGTACACTTGCAGAAGAGAAAGATGATGATAGTCAACACTTCAAGGCCTGCCATGCACCGTAATGAATTCTTCAGTGGAAGTTGTGTCAGCTTACACGTAACCTTGGAGTAGCGTTGTCGTGTCCTATGTTCCCAGATGGGATCTAATAAAGAGACAATGCTTCCAGAGGCATCTTTATGATGTGACACTAAACTTCCTTTGTTCAGCACTTTGGTTAAACCAGATACACAACTTTGGGCTCCTGATCTCAAAGAATGCACATGGACATAATTGGAAAGGCTCCAAGTATTAATGATGTCCAGAAAGATAAGAAGCAAATGCTCGGTACCCTTGATAATTTTGGCGTTGTTTGCAGCCAAACCTTTGAGACTTGGTTGCTCTCGAGGTAGTATCTTATGTCCATAGACTACACTCTGTTGCTGATACACAAAGAAAGGATCCAAAACATTGGCTTAATAATGGTCTTCCCAGACTGGTAAGCTGTTCAACGAAACAGGCCTCTCAATAGATCACCTTCCACCAATTCAATATGATCTCTCAGCTCTGAATACTCGTTGAAATTTCATGAACGATCATTCAGATGGTAGTGTTTACATTATATCACATTGGCAAGAGCAAATACCGCACCTGAATGTCCCTGACAAGACTTGGACACAAGATCTCATGTCTGCTAGTCGGCACATGGATGTGGCTGGCAGATGGAACTCTTTGAAGGAGCTATCCACTAAAAGACAATTCTAAAAGGATAATTTCTTGATCATATCCTAAAATGGTTTTCTTAGACAGGGGAAGATATCATTACTTTTCCAGGAACCCAACTACCTTGAGGCAGCTCGTGAACTTTGTGTAGCAGAAATCTCTTTATTTTATACGTATATGAGCTCATTCGACTCAGAAAAAACATTGTCAAACAAAAAGAAGGACAATCAGCTATTTCAGGGGTAGCAAGTAGCAGGAAATATCAGAATTGTTCAAAGGTATCACTCTACAGACTACAAAGGGCCAAGAAAAGGATCTCCATATGAAATCTTTCTAAAAGAAGAAAAGAAGAAGAAACCTCTCACCACAGTATTTTCAGGTGGCGCACAGAATCAGTTAGAATGCAGATTTTATCATAAGCTTTACCATTTTTTTTTTTGTTTCTTAATTACTTGCTAGATTTATCTAACACTTTCAACCTAAGGGGATGCTCCTAGATGATGAGGAATTTCTTCCCTTCTGAATTCAATAATCTAGTAATTGAGATTGTCAAATCGCATTGAGCAATTGAAGAGATAAAATAAAAGTTCTGCTTATTTTAAAAACTAAAATCAACTTGATACTAATTCTGCAAAGAGGAGTATGAATACCGATAACCAATCTGAAATAATAATCCTGCCTGAAGCTGCAGCCATTTAGCTCCAAAAAATCCCAGCCCGATCCTTTCAACAGGAGAAATTGGCCATCACATTGCTGCTCCAAAATAGACGTTCAAACTTGGCACTTGAATGTCAAGACGAAGCAATTGGAGCCTCTCAGCCAGATGCAGCGTGGACGGCTTAGTGTCCACAAATATTCCAACGTGGAGGCTTAGGTGTCCTTACCTTATCCTAAAAACGGACCTTATGCCACCCAAGTTTAATGAACGTTAGGTTGCAAAACATTAACAACTACGAGACTTGGTTCGGAAAATACCGAGGAACCCTTGTAACCTACCAGGCAAATTTCCTGCTAATTACTTCCGGTAGGAATGGAGTGCGGGTATGTAGCTTGTAGGCCGGGCTAGATCCAACATGAAATGTACCGATTGTGCTTAAAAAATTTCTCAAACCAAGCTACGAGATCATTCATTGATAATAAAGACTTTTCCCTCTCGCATTGACGGGCTTACAACACTAATACCTTGGTTGGACGATTCCAACGGTAATTGTGGTACCGGCAAACGGTATCACAACCCGTGGTATTCCATGGGTTGTGATTTCATGTATAACTACATGGTAAAACTGCGTAGTGACAATGCTTAATGTGCGGGTTTCACCATCTTTTGGGTTTGACTCAATCTAAATCGCTTCAATCCATTTTTTCTTCGCTCCTACTTGCTATGCGGCATCCCATTTAAATTCACTATAAGCTGGAGTGAAACAAAATGGTTGAATATGGAGGCGAAATCATCCAGCAAAAAAAGCTAATTTGAATTCCCTTACGGGGCAGACGCAGTCATCCTCAATGTGTAGTTACTTCGTAAGCAAGACGCGATACTGTCGCTTGGAATTCCACCACTGGAATCCCGGCAACCAGTGTAGGAATATCTTTAGTCGCATTGAGGGTTGCCCTTAAGATGCATAGACAGAGTATTAGGGCATCCATGTTTGGCATAGTCTTGGGTATTGTCTACTTGGAGTCCTATTGTCATAGATTTGAATCTCACATTGTCATTGTTCTAATCTCTATGGGCACTATAATCCATGTAATTAACCAATTAATTTTGAATATAATTTTTGACAATTTTCTTTTATTTAGTTTTCTATTAGTACACTAGAAACTTTCAATCGCCATCTTGAATTGTATACTTAAGCTCATATTACAACTTTAAATTACAACTTGAGGCTAAATATCAAAGATGCCTATAGGAACCTTGGACATTCGGTAGTCTCAACTTTGATTCAATACGAGGAGTTGAAACGTTTATGTTTTTCTTAGATATTTAATAGGTAAATAGTACAACCATGTGTTCATGGTCTCCGTCGTGGATGATAAAAGATAACTCAACTCAATCCAATTCCCGTCGTTGTCGTCGTCGTCGTACGATAACAATGCAAAAAATGAATAAACTGTGAGTTGAAAGTTGCAAACCATTTCAAGAAGATAAAAGAGCTTCCCACAATTTTGCAGCAAACTGCTTAAAACTAGTTCTATGGAAAGCCCTTTCTAAAAAAACATTTTTGTTCACTACCTTTAATGATCTTTTCATTTGTCACGTCCCTTCAAAATATGTGGGAAAGCCTGCTTTACGGCTATCTGGGACAATGTCCAGAGCATATCATGATATACATCAGGGACACGCAATCTAGGCCATTGGCTCAGAAACCCCAAATTAAAAAAATATTAAATGTCTACATATATTATGAAACCCTAGACTAAATGCTAAAATATTGCATGGTTGGCCCCTAGATTTGTGTAGAAATCAAGTTTGTACATATAAATATTGAAATAAAGCACGAATTCATTAATTTGGCCAATTTGAGCTATTTTGAGAATTTTGAGCTAGCAAGCACGACTCGCTTGATTAATCTTAAGCTAGCAAGCATGACCCATTTTTTATTAACTTCAAGTTAGCTAGCAAGATCAAATCTTACTCATTTTAAGCTAGCAAGCATGCCAAATTTTAGGTTCTTCTTTAGCTATCAAGCTACTCACCATTCAACTCATACCAGGCTAGCAAGCAAGATGCATTGTACCGATATTAGGCTAGCAAGTAGTCTCAATTTACTCATTCGAAGATAGCAAGCAAGACGCTTTGTATCCATTCTAAGCTAGCAAAGCTAGTCACACTCTATTCATTCTAGCATCTAGCACGAATGATGCATCATACTCACTTATACTATCAAAGCAACTGGTTTACTCGTTTTAAACTAACTAGCAAGACACAGCATACTTTGGACTAAGCACGCTAGCTAGTCAATCTAAAGTCACTCGAATCTAGCAAGCAAGACACAACATACTCATTTCGAGCTAGCAAGTAGTCACATCTTACTCTTTCTAAGCTAACAATCAAGATACACTCTACTCATTCTAGCATCTAGCACGAATGATGCAGCATACTCACTTGTACTATCAAAGCAGCCATAGTTTACTCGTTCTAAGCTAACTAGCAAGACACATCATACTCATTTCAAGCTAGCAAGTAGCCACATCTTACTTCTTCTAAGCTAACAATCAAGATACACTCTATCAAGGGGGGGGGGGGGGCCCCC
>JAANSK020071798.1:0-16715 GCA_011763485.2 Isoetes engelmannii | reverse complement strand
TACATACATACATACATACATACATACATACATACATACATACATACATACATACATACATGCATGCATGCATGCATGCATGCATGCATACATACATACATACATACATACATAGATATATGTGTGTGTGTGTGTGTGTGTGTGTGTGGTTCAAGCTCGAAAGAAAAAACCCCTTCGGGTCACGCATCGTGTTCGTATCGCTAAAATTATTTCAACCCCCCTTTGATTTAATCTTCCAACCACAAATGAAGACATCTTATGCTAACTATATTGTGCAGTAGCTTCTTCCGCATGATGGTTGTGTGCTCGACTTAATTTTCAGCTAGTACGTTTTCTATGGTTGCTTTTATACAGGAAAAGAAGAGTGTGGCTATGCAATACCATGAAAGAAAAACAAGGTTTCTTTAAAGCTTCTTCACGTATCTGGAAAAGCTTGCACGAGGCGATCCAAAAAGAAAAGGCGACAGCAAAGATGAGAGAGGTGGAAGAGGAAAAGGAAATGATGGGGGAACCTTCAGGAACAGCCTCAGACATTGACTTAATGGAGGGAACGGACATACCTGAGAACTTGGATGATGTGATAGATGCTTTTGAGGGTGATAATTATGCCGAGGCATTGGACAAGTTAAAAAGAGATCATACTAATGCCGACAGGATCGACCGTATACAAAGAGGTGTGGCTAATCTCGTGAGCTTTGACGCATAGTGAAAATGTCCATGCCTCTAACCGGTTGTAGAAATGTTGTGAGGTGAACCCTTTCACATCAACTGGTCAGCTACAGGACGACATCATCGACGATGATGGGGATTTTGGGACCAACTCCTAGGAATTTACTAATGTTGTTGATAGAGTGCATCATAGGCCACCCGCATCACAGACCACCCGGAGCAATAATTGGGGCTCTTGCCCTTGATCTCGAAGTGCGGAATGAATTCAGTGAGGTATTGAGGAAAAATCAAGAAGTCCTTGTAAAACATGCTGATGATAATGAAAACGATATCCCGGCAGAACCGACTACAGTGATATGTATACAGATATTCGCTTGGAATTGGGTCAACAACAAATCGACAGGGCGGCATGGGCGGTGACTGTAAATGAGGATGAGATGCCAGATATTGTTGCGGAGTCCCCTCCATCAGATGATCAAGAAGAAATAGGGTAATCAAATGCAGATAGACCTTATTCCAATTGCCATTGCAATTATTCTTTTCATGTTACTATTGCACATAATAGTGATGTTTATAATAAGATAACTTTTCAGCTTCGCTTCATCGCGATCGCATTTCTTCTAAACTTTATGTGTGCTGTAATTATTGGATTATGAACCCTCTTGCCTGTGGTTTGCAGCTTATGTCGTATAACCATGGTTAACATAATCGCAATGGCGATCCCCTCAACCTTATATCATGTACGCCAAAACAAAGATAATACTTCAGTATTATCTAAAAATGGTAGTATTTTAGAGACGATGCAGTTCAACGGAAGCGAAACATATTATTTTGCGATTAATTGAGTTACCTGAAGGCTTTTTTGCTTCAGTGGCACTACGACCATCCAGAAGCTACCCTTTATACGCCTGTTGCAAGCTGTTTGGAGAAAAACGAGACAGTAGTTTTTCTCACATTAATGAATTGGTGCTTTATTTTATGAGAAGGCTGATCTTGAACAATGGTACAAGACATGTCTGGATATGTCCGACCTCGACGACTTCAATTTCCTGATCTTCTGCATGCCTAGGCCTTAGATAAATGTCGTCTCACTGTGGGCAGAATATATCAATTTCAACCACAAAATCCTCTAGCCATATATGAGCTGGAACATGAATGCAGACCCGACCTACCAAAGTCACCAAGTTTCGCCAACATTTTTTGCTGATTTGCATCAACGTGTGGACTTTGACAAGTGGTGGCCAAGTGAGTATCACTACATGGATAAGTTCATGATCAATCAAGAAAATAAAACCATGGAAGGGCAGGAGGTTTATGGAGGACATGTTGTCATTTAACAAGATCAGCACAGACGATAATGCAGGCCCAATCCGTAGGATACCAATGCGGCCGAGGGTGATCAAGTCCTTCACCACAAGTTTGGTCGAGCCATAACAGATTGTATACGAGTGGTACATGAACGACTTGCTCTCGCAAGGTGCGATGCTGTTTGGCATGAGGCCAATATCAATAGTAGGGAGAAAGGCACTTGTTGAAACGATGAAGTCCTAGTTGGATTTACTTCATTACCACTTTCAAAATTAGAAGATGCATACGAAGTGTCAGGACGAAGACCAGAAATCTGTGGACGAGGTAGCCAACAGTCAGGAGAACCAAGGGGACAACTCTCAAGTTGTAGATGTGGCCGCAAATGTGGCAGAACAAATACTTGTAAACCTGAGACTCTTTCCTTATGTTTTGGCTACTTTGGGGGAGTCAAGAAAGCCCCCACAAACCTCTTTTTCTTATCCTTCAGGACTTTCTCGATCCAAAAGTCTGCCGGTTATAAAGGCTCTTAAGATGCTTTCCCATGGGATAAAAACCTGGAGGTTTTCTTGAGGTCAGGTGCAAAGCTCCAACGTTCCCATGAGCACCTTACCTTGCTCGATTCAGGTTTAGGACCTAAGTCCCGAGTATTCTTAACGCAATTCTGAGCCTAGCATGTTTTACCTTGGTACGATTTTTTTAAGTCTGCAATCATAAGAGACCACATTTAGCCTTAGGGTGAAATCACACTATGGCTGACCCAAATGAATTACGTGTTACAACTGGGCATGCATTGGTACTTAAAATTTTGTGCCGCTTAATCCATATCACATTATCAACGTTCAAAAAAAAAAAAAAAAAAAACCTTGTGTTATGCAAGCAAGAACAAATACCTATAAAATCAGTCATCTTTCTTCACGATTATGAACATCCAGCGACAATCTAGTGATTTTTTAGCTGCCACCGGATTTGAGAGATCTACTACCGAAGTTAAACCGATTGATCACTGCAAGGCCAAATTTGAACCAGATTCAAGCTCTTTAAGGTTTTTTATTTTCAAATATCGAACGATTTTGAGAGATCTGCCACCGGATTTGAGAGATCTATCAAGGGATTTGAATTGATTGATCACTGCAGGCCTGGAGTTAAACTGGATTAAAGCTCTTCGAGGTTTTTCTTGGTACAAAAGGGACCGCTCTTCCGAGCTTTATCTAACATGTTGCCCGCCAAAAGTATGGACAAGCAGAATCACCCATCCAAAAAATTAAGGGTGCCAAAATGTTGACTGGGGATTTGGCACCCTAAATAAGTGTAATATATGTCGCATGCCCAAAGTCCACATGACACGAAATCATTAGTTATTTATTCTATTTTTTTCGAGTTTAACCTGTAGTGTGATCAAATGTAACAAATTTAGGGTGAGATTAGATTATGACTTTAATCAGTGGAATTTTAATTAAAGGCCCAATACAATTTTGCCACGTCAGAAAGTCATTGTTGCAATAAAGCCCAATTTAAATGCCACGCAAGCCAAAACGGGAGCAAATTAAGAGGGGTCTTTAAGGAATGGACCAATAAGAGCTTTCCAAACAGCTCCGTTGCCCCATCGTTGTATCTTTCAATTCGATAATGGCGATGGTTTGATCGTCTCCAGGCGATCAAGCCATAAGTGTTAAAGATCTGGCATCCCGTAGTCCATCGCGGGAGCTGCACAAGCGGGGCCCTGCACCAGCAGCTCCTCCCGCATTGCATTCTCGCCCTCCAGCTTCTAGATCCGTTACTCGGGTAAAATCCCCTTTCTGGCGCAATAGGGTTTTTGTTTTTGTGCTAGTAGGCATGGCAATTGCTTGGATTTGTGCCATTCTTGGATTGTTCCTGTGGCTTCAGTCTGAAGAAACGGAATCTGCCTCGATTTCTACCGTGGTTGAAGGAGGAGAGGTAATACTTCCTCTTTCTTTCTATAATACCAATTTTGTGTGCATGAATGTTGTAACATTTTTTTGATGAAATCACAAGGAGCTTTAAGTTCAATAAAGTCTGCTTGACAGGTTACATACGGGAGTATAATCAAGCTGGAACATGATAGAACTAAATTCAGACTTCATTCCCATGAAGTTCCTTACGGTTCTGGAAGTGGTCAACAATCTGTGACTGGGTCTCCAAATGTCGATGATTCAAATAGCTATTGGGTAACTTGTTTTGAAGCTTCTAGCAAGGTTGGCATGTTAATAATTGTGTTAAGATTACATCTCCTATGTAGATTGTGAGGCCAACTGAGGGAGCAACCTTCCATCAAGGTGATGTAATAAAAAGTGGAACACTTTTAAGACTTCAGCATATGCGTACACGACGATGGCTTCATAGCCATCTCCATCAATCTCCAATATCAGGCAATCTTGAGGTGGTTAGCCTTTCATTTGTTTTGTTCTTTATGTTAGTGTGCTCACTACGCTAGAATAAAGTGATTTCTGTCGGGCACCTTTAAGAATTTATCATTTGAGTGTCCTGGTGGAAAATGACACGGTCTTGTAATTGCCAAAACTAGGTAAGCGCCTTTGGAGGTGATGGCCAAAGTGATACAGCAGATGTTTGGAGGTAAATACAAGCTAAACACAGTAAATTTGAGTTGTAATGATGGGCCACAGCTAGGCAGTTCAGGCTCTACTGCTTGTTCTCTTTGTTTACCCGTTGCATTTACCTAATTTGATGTCTGAACAGATTTAATGCACTGTATTTTTGCTTAGGCTGGAAATTGAAGGAAAGGGTGACATATGGTTGAGAAACCAAAAAGTGAGGCTCGTGCATGTTGAGACTGGAGGTTATCTTCACAGCCATGACAAGAAATATACAAGAATAGTGGCTGGTCAACAAGAGGTTTGCATCTACTTACTTAGATCGATAAAGCACTTGTCCATGTGAAAAGCACTTCCTATGACTTCATTTTATATGTGTCACTGCAGCGTCATCAGATTTGAAATGCCATTGATAATTTCTATACGGGACAACAATAGTGGTTTTTTTTTCGGTTTAAATATAGTGTATAGGGTAGTTTGTTGAAGGATGGCTGTGCCTAATACTAGAGGCATGGGCCTTGCAAAGTTGCGATGAATTGCCGTAAGTCTTAGCTTGAAATCAATAGTTTGGACCTGAACTAGTGAAACTTGTTGCTGGATTGTGAATTCTAGATTGATATGTCTATCCAGAAGTCGTTAAACATCTATGGTCGTGGTGTCTTGGGTGTTGGTATAGGTAACTGCTGTCAGATTATGATAAAACAATATATAGGTATATTCTCCAATTAATGATGGCTTCTTGTTTAACAGGTATGTGGTGTCACAAAGAAGCATGTGGATAATGTTTGGCTGGCTGCAGAAGGTGTATATTTTCCAGCAAATACAAATGGAAAACCAAATGCATGACAAATTAACAAATCAGAGAATCAAAAGAAGATTACTGTACTCTATCTGGCTAACCAATCAAGTTGTCCAGGATGCTGTACTATAGACAGAATTCAAGGCCAGATTGGTAGGCATTTACTCATACCGTTGGAGTGCATGCAGTCCATGAATTTAAAATTTTTCCTCCAAATTGTTTGGCTGTTTAAGCCTTTGTATAGCAATCGCTGTTACCATGAAAAGGGTGGAGCACATTTTGAATCATGTTACAATCCAAAGTAATGGATACATGGAATTTATTTTTTGGGTTGCCCATGTTATATCTAATGTATGTTGATTGATCTTGTGGAATGTTTGCTGTTTTTTTCTCATTGTTTTCTGATCCTTTTAATGCACCTGATGATATGCCCTAACTTTGCTTTTGTTACCGTGTTCTTGAGCCAAGTATATTTCGTGCATATATCATTCTTGCGGAAGCGAAGCCTATATTACAGGCAGATCCATAAAATCTCATCTCCAATCCAGATCATCTCATCTATGTTTCTTTTAGGGTTGATTGAACTTGAGCATGCTAAATCACATTGAAATCTTCGATTCTATGTTTGGTATTTTCAATGTTTCATTTTCATGCTTCTGGAAATGTTAATTGCCAGGATGTGAACTGCCTTTTTGAGTTTCTCTTTGAAGATAAATAGAACAAAGAAGAACTTCTACATGATGTGGAACAAGTTTAAAATTAATATTGATGAATGGCATACCCTGTTTGGCATATTCTTAGACTATTCCATGGTACTCCATAGGAACTAACTGTGATGGTAACTTCCATGGCTGCGAGTTGCAGGGGTAGAATAGCGTTGATGCAGATCGATTGCTGCAACAGGAGCACGTAAATTAGTTTTGGTGTAGAAAAAATGAAGCATTTTGAAGCAGGTTTGATTTTGATATTGATTTTGAAGCAGCTTTGATTTGGTGCATTTTGATTCTGGTTTGATGCGGAAGATCTGTTGGAGGGTTAAACGAGCTTTCAAATCAACTAGTGAAATAGACCTGTTAAGCGTGTGGTTAAGTACACGGTTAATCCGGAAGCCAAAAACTTTTATCGAGTTAGAAATATGGACGCCCTGCCTTGATGATCATCAATGTCCTCACCCTTGATGGCTTTGATGCACGTTGAGAATACTAGAGATGGAAATAATGATTGGAAACGATTGAGTTGCTAGTGGGACAAGAGGTCCTTAAATACAGAATGGAATAGAATAAGATTTTTATCGTCCACGGAGGAAAGGCTGAAAATATGTTTACCTTTTTTTTGGTGATATCTTCTCGGTACCGCACTTCTCGCACAATCACCAACCCTCCCCGAATGGGATCCATTTCGGAGACCTCGTTTTAAGCACTCAACACTTTCATGTACTTTTCGATGGATCCAGCCATCCATCTGTTAAGATCATCCTAGCCGTCCAAAAAATACCTTTTGGCAAAATTCGTCCGCTAGGATCATCCTAGCCGTCCAAAAAATACCTTCTGGCGGAACCACAACGGACTGGACGGAACCACCAACATTTTATCCCACACGGTGGAATCACATATATTTTATCTCGCCTGATGGAATCATTCGCAAGAATATTCTTCATCGTGGAATCTTTAGTGGCATATTCCATCGGACGGAATAATCTTCCAGATGTTTCGCTAGACGGAATCACCACCTCTTTTATTCCTCGCAGCGGAATCACCACCCTGTAATTCCCTTAAAAGGAATCACTCCACAATGTGGGAACCTAGGTGTCAACCCGACACCTGACAATTGTTGTGCATGCCATCCTGGCAGTTCGCTTGACAAGGTAATCGTCGTTGTTGAATCGGGTATTCTCACTTGTGGAATCACCATGTAAACATTTCTACGGAAGGGATATCCACTTGTCATATCTCCTGTCGTGCAATCACGTCCATGGTTACTCCCTATGGTGAGATTACACCGTATATATTCAGCAGCGTAGAATCACCAGGTGAGATGCCCTCGACACGTGTTAATATCTTGCCGTCTTGCACGAACAAATCGACGGCTCTAAATACAACATTTGTTTCTCATGCTTCTGTTTTGAAATTTTCAACCCACGTACAGTTGGATGATTAAAATGTTGACACCTGGCCATCTGTACCATCCCATATCACCGTTGTATGTTAGCCCTGCCTTGGTTTGACGGTCTGGACACCAGTTCGAATCTGTTCTTCGGGGAGGGCGCCTGGGAGATTTCTACATGGAGTTTATAGTGGACATCGATGAGAATATTGAGGAGGTAAAAACTTTAGTCCCACAAACTAAGATTTCAGTTTTGTGGAAGCTGCAAGCAGGCATTTGGCAAGCCGAATCTGTAGAAGGTTCTTTTGACCATGCCAACTACCATAGGCCACGTGGCCTCCGTGGATGATAAAAACATTATTATTCTTGGGCAGTAGAAGAGCACCAGGTTCCAGATCTTCAAAGGGGAGGAACCCAACTAGTATGGGTGTGCCATATTCCCACCTCACGAGTTGAGGATTTCATAGCTAGAGAGGAAAAGTGTGGAAAGTAGCATGCAATTTCTATATAAGAAGCTCTCAAAGGAATAAAGAACTATCCAAACCAGGCAAATTTTTACCTTTGACACTGAAAAGGTATGTATGCCCCTAGCATAGCGTCCATTTGTTTAGGAGAGGTCAATTGGATTTTAATTGCTATTTCAATTTGCATTGTGCACCAGAGGTATTGGTGTGGCTGTGGTGTCGAAGATAAATCTGTCCACACCCATGTTGTGGAAGATCAACATGCACCTCCAAGTAAAAGTAGGAAACAAGTTGAAAGGGGAGAGGGTATTCGTAGGGCTTGCCAATGTCAATTCACATTGAAACAACTTTACCTTCCTACATAAATATTTATGTTGTGTGGGTACAAGACATCACTTGCATACACGTGTAACTTCTTATTTCAGATAATAAAATTGATCCTTCAAAAAGAAAGAAAAAAAAAAAAAGAAAGAAGCTAGTGCTTTATTACCTCCTAGAATAGTTATGAGCATTTATTAGGAGAGGGTTAACTTGAAGAAGGAGCTTGTTGGGCTGGATGGGTTCTGCAGGGATGACATGTTAAAAACGTACGGAATTACAATATTGATAACTTTGTGGCTCGATCTGTTTGGAAGTTGCATGAAGACCTTCCAACAAGTATCCACATCTGGATGGAACAACACCAAGAAAGTGTCTTCCATTATGAGCAAGGCAATGTCTTTCAACTTGGGGTTATAACTCCAATCCAGAGGGATGTCTTGTTGAGATTTGGAAAGGATGGAGCCATATGCCTTGACTCCACCTAAAGATAAAGATAAGATAAGATAAGATAAGATAAGATAAGATAAGATAAGATAAGATAAGATAAGATAACTTTTTTATCGTCCACGGAGGCCAATTCGCCTATGAGACCTGTACAAGAGAAGCAACATGCCCATTACGGCCCGGATGAAAAAACCACATGGGAAAAACCGTGGCCATAATGGTCATGCTGGCATACAAAATCACAGCATCACGAGTGACCCGGACAAAGCCGTGAACGAGAAGAAGTATGTAGTTTATTACTTCGAATGTTCATTTCCATATTTGCAGCCTGTTGTGTGATAAATGTTGAAGGTATTATCTCTTCACTCTCATTGCATTTGATGATTACTTTAACGGCATGCCCTTAGCTTGGATTCTCACAAATAGCCAAAAGAAAGTGCCAATGGCCAGATGGCTTCAAGCCACAAAGGAGTGGGTAGAACCCCATGACTTAGCATGGAAGCCCCCTTGTTTTATCACCGATTATTGTGATGCTGAATTGATGCAATACAAATGGTAACTATGCATTTGGCATGTGAGAAGAGATTGATTGAAGTGGCTACGCAAAAACGTGAAGGACAAAGAGATTAGAAACCAAATGTTCAAGGAGTTGGATGACATTATGTATGGAACCAAGTATCCTCCAGGTAACAATGAATACGATGAGGATTATAAGGAGGCTTGACGAGAAGGGGCATTGAGGAAGTTGGAGACCTTAAAAGAAAGTATCCACAATTGGCAGTATACATCAGTCAAGAGTGGATTCGCAATATTTGTGATTGGGACTTAGCCACAAGAATCTTTCTGCATTCCAATCAGGAAACTATTGCTGCAATAGAGGCCCGGCACAAGGCATTAAAATTGTGCCTTGGGATTTTCAAATCCCTACTCCGAGGCAGGAGGATAGATTTGTTACTATATATGCGTGTCCATGATGTTTGACCTACATGGCATACTTCAGGTAATTTCTAGAAGATTTTTAAAAATCTTGTATCTTTGCGTATACATTAACATGCCCTAAGAGATACTACTTTGTTTGGCAATAGGTCCTTGAAGGAAGCTGGTTTTGTATAGTACACGTGTCCCAAGCACAACTTGTAGAGAAGGCTATACGAGGGGTCGGAAAATCCCAGATGAGGCAGTCACATTCATTAACTTTGAAGAAGGATTGGCCCATGTTCAAACTCTTTACTTGAATCGTCAACCCTACTTTGTGAATGGGGCATATAGGAATTGGACTAGTTTTGGTTGCCCATTGGATGCCAAGAGGAATCTTTGCAAACACCAAGTAAAGGTTATACAACTAATATATAGCTACAGGGACCAAGACATCTTGAAGGCTTTAGGGTCCACAGTATGAAAATGCATGTGGTGGTATGCATCATTTGCAGCCATGCCGAGTTGAGGACACTTCTCAAGACATGCCACATGAGGTCGAGTTGGCCATAGCTAGTCTAGCGTATGATGTTAGTCCTCACAGTGGAGGATGCTAGGGCATCATTGCACCATTAGATACATCCACTTGTATATACACCTTAAGAATACATGCCCTAAGTACAATTACCCTAAGTACAAATACTCTGACTATAAATACCCTATATAAATACACTATGTATAAATACCCTAGTATAATTACCCAGATGATAAGAACCCCATGTATAAAATACCTAAGTATAAACACCCAAGGGTATAATACCCTAAGTACAAATACCCCAAGTACAAATACCTTATGTATAAATGAATACCCTGAGGATAATTACCTAATCATAAAAAACACATGTACAAAAACCCTAAGTATAAATACCCTGAGATAATTTATAAACCCCTCATCTAAAGATCCTAAGTACAAATACCATATGTATTATTTGGAATCATAAAGGTCAAAATGTAATATGTGATGACAATATATGAAAAATAATGGCAACACACAAGATGACTAATGCTTACTCAACATTAAACCAAACTATCATAGTAGTTGCAAGTCACAAGAATCAACTCAAGACATTCAAATGTCATGTATTCAACCATATGAATTTCAAGAAACACAATGGTTAGGGAAAACCATTAAATATGAAAAAATCGTGAAACACTATTCATTCAGTGAACTTCAAGAGACATACTTATCGAATTTGTTCAGCCCAAGCCTGCTCGATCAAGCAGCTGCAATTGAATAATGATCAATATACATCTTATCTTGTTAAATAGGAATAGATCCGACCGATTGGGACTCGGTTCCAATCCCACAGGAGCTCGTGTTGTATTCACCTGTGTTTTCGCTCCCTTGCTATATTTTGAATGCTTATTTGCCCTCAAACTATTGCACCGTTCAAATTTGTGACTCCTATGGTTCAAACATGTCACATGTGCCTATAATAAAATTTAAGATGGAATAACACTTCCAATGATTATGACCATGTGCCTTTAATTCCCATAGTCATCTTGTGTCAACTGTAGTTATTTTTCTGAGATACTAGATCATATGAACTTGGTCAACCTGTACATGTTCAACTTACTTGAGCAACCTGTGGACATAAGATGAACTAAGATCTTCTCTTGTGTTCAAACTCTTTGATGACTTTAGTGGCACAGTTTCAACACTCCTCCGTCATCAGACAGTTTGAACACACCAAGCATGTTTCTAAAAGTTTTAAACTTGTTTTTTGTTAATGCTTTTGTAAGCACATCTGCAACCTACAAGTCTGTATGCACATATTTCATTTGAATGTGCCCTTTTTTTGCAATATCTCTTATGAAGTGCACATTTAATTCTATGTGCTTGGTCCTTTCGTGCTGCACAGGGTTTTTAACTATGGCCATACAACTCATGCCATCAGTCATAATATCTGTTGGATAATTCTGTTTAAACCCGAGTTCCTCAAGCAACCTTCTTAACCATACAACTTCTTTTGCTACTAAGGAACTTGCAGAATACTCAGCTTCAGCAGATGACATGGCCACGGAGTTTTTGTTTTTTGCTTTTCCAAGACACAACTCCTCTTCCGAAAAATACCACATAACATGATGTAGATTTTCTGTTGTTTATCTGCCCAGTCAGCATCACTAAAGCTTGTTAAATTTGAATCATTTGATGTAAATGTAATACCATATTCTGTTGTACCCTTGAGATATCTTAAGACATGCTTTGCTGCTTCCCAATGTGACTTTGTTGGAATACTGCAATATCTACTTAGTAGATTTACTGCATAACATACATCTGGTCTTTTATTGTTAGACAAATAGAGCAAGCAGCCAATTATTTCTCTGTAAGGAGTGTTTTCCATGTCTTCCAAGTCAGTATACATCTTATCTTGTTTAATAGGGATAGATCTGGCCGATTGGGACTCGGTTCCAATCCCACAGGAGCTCATGTTGTATTCACCTGTGTTTTCGCTCCCTTGCTATATTTTGAATGCTTATTTGCCTTCAAACCATTGCACCGTTCAACTTTGTGACTCCTATGGTTCAAACACGTCACATGTGCCTATAATAAAATTTAAGAGGGAATAACACTTCCAATGATTATGACCATGTGCCTTTAATTCCCATAGTCATCTTGTCTCAACTATAGTTATTTTTCTGAGATACTAGATCATATGAACTTGGTCAACTTGTACATGTTCAACTTACTTGAGCAACCTGTGGACACAAGATGAACTAAGATCTTCTCCTGTGTTCAAACTCTTTGATGACTTTAGTGGCACAGTTTCAACAACAACAATATGTGTCTATGTAGCTCTCGGTCAAAAAGTCTCTTCTGTGGCTCAGGTAGTTAATAACTGTGAGGAACGGGGAGCAATGGAACCACTTGTTATAGAATGTGTCTGAAGGAGCAGAAGCCCTTGTTACAGACTCAATAGAAGCAAATCTAGAGGATTCAGTTTCCAACCCACTAAGTAGAGTGTTTGTTCATGTCTCTTTCTTAAGACTATATTGTTAGTTAATTTCTAACATCAATTTGTTAGATCACTGCAGTGCCAACACGCTCAAACACAAGTGCTGGATAGTAAACTTTGGTAGCCATTCACATGATGGCACTAACCGTGCAATAGCTCCTTAAGTTAAAGGAGCAGACCTAACGCGTTGCACTTCATTTGCCATACAAATTATTTTTTCACCCGTTTTGACAGGTCAAAAACAGGCATGAAAGCGTCAAATTCGGACCCTGATTGAAACCTCAGCTAATGAGAATTTTCGAATGGAAGATTCAGCAAACTCGACATTTGAGGTCGACGTCCGCGACTCTTTTGCTGGGCAACATTCTGATATGGATGTGGACTCCCCTCCAAAAACATTCTTGAATTATGTTTAGTTAGTCAGAAACATCATTGAGCTAAAGATTCTAATATCTATTGAAGGTTGCAAGTTGTTCTCATCAATCATACCTGTTGGATGAAAAGAAACCAATAACAAAAGGCCCAGAGAATATGGCAATGGCACTCACCCCTATAAAAGCTGATGGGTATTCTTGTGCAAGTGCATTTATTACCTGGAATAAATGCATATAGACTTGAAAACAATGATAAATTATTTGGATATGAATCTCATGTTCAAGTTGTTTTACCTCTGTTTGTCATCATCACCTCAAGCTGGAAAGGAACAGAAGGCAAGCCGTGAGCAGTACTCCAGCTACGAAGGAATGACCTCAATGATACGTGCACCTAGATAGGAAATTTTAAGAGTCAAAAGCATAACAATCACGACCAAATGAACCAGACATCATTTGCTGAGTGCCTTGACAAAATGCTACACGTGATACAACCCCCCTATAACATGGAAAAGTCTGTAACAATGAAGAACATGTTAATGGCTGGTATATCATGTTTGACAGCCAACCAATTCTACCGTTTTCTCCAATTTCGTTTCTAAGCATAGAACTCCATATTTTTTAATGTCTACAAAAACATGAAATGAGGAGCAAAATTATCTACTGTTCTAAACCATCTACAAGTTACCTAGTGAGAATAAGCAGGAACAACATTCCTAGTATATAGCCTGTATATGCTCTCTCCCAAAGATGCAGAGCTTTGTCATGTCCTGATGCTAAATAACTTCAATTGAAAATGACTGCTAAGCACAATACATGTTTACTGCCTTGTTTTCTAGCCCATTTCCTCTGGTATATCTTTGTTCTTTTCATTCTCATATACAAATGCAAGAATGTAGATGTTCTTGGATGTTTCTTAGAACCAGGAGTTTAATCAAGGTTTGGAGCTTGCCACATGCCAGAACTGCAAATTGGATAAGCAGAATGGCAGATTGAGAGCCTGTGTTACCTTTACCGTTGAGCTGTGGATTGACAGTCCAATGTCCTGGTAACACAGGATGCCCCAGATCAATGGAGGCCAACCTAGTTGCCTCGTGTCGAATAACGCAAAGTGACAAAACATACCATCCGATTGTCAATCAGACGGTACAAAACAGAAGATACCTTCAATCCAACACAGGGTCTGCACTTCAGTCAACCCAAATAGAAAAAGAAAAAAAATAATGTATCTGGATAGCACGTGGCAGACGTGGCATAATGGCAAGGCGGTGGGTTTAGTCAGCAGCAATCCTGAACGACCGAAAACAAAGTATAAATTTATTAAACCTGAGAGACGATCTCATATCCTCAGCTTTCAAAGATGGCGCGAGAATTGGTGCTTGCGACTATGGTTTTGTTAATCGTAAAAATGGCAGCACAAAACGATGGAGCTCAATCTCCGTCGGATTTGAGCAATCAGCTTCTTTCTCCTACTCCTTCACCATCTCCGGCATATTCTGCATCTGCAACACAATCACAACAATCCCGTTTCACGGATTATACAGAAAGGAGTGCTGTCGGTAGAAGAAGAATCTGTTGTTACCGTTGGGGCCCCTGTGGCGTTTGGCCTCAAACCGCTGCTTATGCTTATGAATACGGCAGAGTATGTTGCTGGAATTGGGCTCCCTGCTATCCTAATTGCTACTTTTGGCGAGGTCGCCAGATTTGTGAAAATGTATGACACACCAGTTAGATTTGTCTGTCTGTACATAAATAAAATCAGCGGATAAGTTGAATTGGAGCTCTTCTTTCATATTTTGGGTACGTTAGCATACCATTTGCTCTTTAAATAACACCAGTAGGTTGCTGTATACCGCTAGTCTTAAATTTGTTGTTTCGTTTAAATTCTATGTCCTATGTTACGTTATTGTTTACAAGCATGGCACTATCCTTGTTCCTTTTCTTCTTTGTAAATTACAACCGCGTATGTCAAGCATATTTCATATTCACAATATACACATGCAAAATACATTTTGAAGGCCCATTCTCTCTCTCTCTCTCTCTCTCTCTCTCTCTCTCTCTCTCTCTCTCTCTCTCTAGCACCTTGCTCCAAGATTGTTACAAGTTAAGTTGTTTGGTCTAGCTTTCTGTTTGTCTCGGTCGATTGCTCTCGATGGCCGCCGGTCACAAGCATCCCACCAGGCAAACATGGGAATCCATCCCGAAAATATGATAGTTGGCAAGTGCTCCACATCACATTTTGTCAACAATCATTTACTTGTTACCTAACAATCTCGTAGTTGGGTTGTCAACAATTTTTTACTTTGTTTTGCCACTAGCATAGAATCAATCAATCCAAATAGCGTTCCTTCTTATGAGTGTAAGGGTGTGGCAGCCTCAAATTGCCCAAGTATCACATTGCTTTGTTCCTGGGATCATATGCGTTGGAGAGTTAGCACTTTCTCAGTACGTGGCCCTTGAATCCTCAGATACTTTTCTATAGGTTTGAGTCAATCTAGGCCAAATGTTAAATGATAGATTCAACAAGACTGCACATCTTTGTTGTCGTCAAATAACATTCAGATATGGTGCTTCTTTACTTAATTCTTCTTTTCAATTCTTACTGCGCTAGAAACGGACACTTATGCAGTTTAGGCGTGGTGTTGTTGGAGCTTCTAATGGAAGGCTTGTGGTAGATGTCGACACAAAAGAATTTAAACCATATGGTCAACACGACACAGTTGTGAGGTTGATGTTAGAAGGCATAATCAAAGTTCTAGAGCATGTTGAAATCTCATAGTTAATCCATCCATTGCTGCAACATCACATGCGTATGGACAAGCTTTTTGATGGATCCTAAAACAAAGTTTCTAATCATTGACACCTACCCATTGCTAGATGTTAAGAAAATGGGCATTCGTTTCTAATCGACACCCACCCATTGCTAGATGTTAAAAAAAATGGGCATTCGTAACTTTAGGTGATCAGCTCGTACCAGTTCCTATGAATCTTGTCTCCATTCACGTTATATTCCATGTCCTCGTCAAGGCGGTGGTTATGTTTCATCAGGAGGGCCATTGTGTGGTATAATGCTGCGGCGATGCGGGCAGCTGAGGCAGAGGGCGGGCGGCCTTGCTGCAAACACCACCGAAGCATTTTCACCATGCGATGGCCCAGGACATAAAAATTATGAATTGCCTAAACTACGTTCCAAATATAGTACGGAGAAAATTACGCCTCGTAGTATGTGCTAATATGTGCTGTAATCTGCTATCATTTAAGGCAAATGATATTTGCATAGGGATTCAAACACTGGACAGCTTGTAGTATGTGCTAATTTGGGCAGCTTGTAGTCAGCTTGTAGTATGTGCTAATTTGGGCAGCTTGTAGTATGTGCTAATATGTGCTGTAATCTGCTATAATTTAAGGCAAATGATATTTACATAGGGGTTCAGACACTGGACCAGGCTGCGAAAAATGTGGAGTTAGTCTCCTAAAAATCCGATCATTTTCGAAAAAATCCGATTGATCTTTTTACTCCCCGGAAGCTACTTCCAGGGGAAAATACCAAGTACAGGCAAAAATCTGGTGATGTTGTCAAAAGTAAGGCAAAAATCCGATACTTGTAAAGTGGGGCAGGATATTTTTTTCGATATGTGCTAGGTATATTTTATATGTTATATATCCTTAGTCCCCTTTTTATTATTACAATATCCCCACTACCTTTGCATTATCATAAAAGTATCTGCATTTGC
>JAANSK020071687.1:0-16721 GCA_011763485.2 Isoetes engelmannii | reverse complement strand
AGAGTATCAGATTTGGCAAGTAAATTGAGTCCCAAACCTCATACAGAAGATATAGTGAGCTGGTTTGTTCAGGGGTTAAGGTCCAGATAGCTTGGAAAAAGCAGTCAAGAGGGCTGCTGAGATTACTTCAATCATGAATGCCGAGAAGGACAGATCAGATTTGGAGATGATAGTACAAAAGAAAGTGAGTCAAGAGGTAAAGGGAGTCAAAGATTTACAAAGTAAAATCCAAAGCATGGAAGAAAATGTAAGACGTCGAGTGGGTCGGACAGGAGCCGGAGTACTGAGGTGCGGCTTATCTGCAGGTTCCCAGGTTCTATCACTTGGCGAGTAACCTTCCCAATCAACCAGATAATAGAGGCGACACCGCAAGAACTTGGAGTCCAGGACTTCGTGGACCTCAAATTCCTCATGATCATCAATCTCAACTAGTGGCGGGTGTGGAGGCACACGATCTGGAAAAGGGTTCGTCGTATAAGTTTCCAGTAAAGAAACATGGAATACCGGGTGCAACCGAACTGAAGGCGGGAGCTCTAGCCGGAAAGCAGCATTCCCGACTTGATCAATAATTTTATACGGACCCAAGCGGCGATAATCCGACTTATCACAAGGGCGCGCTGTGGTCAGGTCGCGGCATAGGAGCCAAACAAGATCCCCAACGGCAAAATGTGGAGCACCGTGGCGATGTTGATCTGCGTGATGGTGGTACCATTCCTGGGCCTGGAGAAGGTGCCCCTGAAGGTCATTCTGGAGCTGACGGAGCTTGTCAAGTCGGTCTTCCGCACTTGGGTTAACCGAATCAGGGCCTGGAGCAATGAAGGACTAGTGAGGAAGGATGGGTGCCGGAGTGACATAGAATGGTGTCTAACCTGTGGAAGCATGGACTGAATTATTGTAAGTGAACTCAGCCAAGGGGAGCCAATTAACCCAGTCATCCTGCTGATAATTGATGAAGCACCGCAAATACTGCTCAAAGGGTCTGGTTGGTGCACTCCACTTGCCCATTAATCTCAGGATGGTGCCCTCAAGAAAGAGAGTGTTCTATGCCCAAGAGTTGCAGGAGCCTTTTCCAAAACCCGGCAACAAACTGGGGGTCACGATCACTGATAATGGTATCCGGCAAGCCATGGAGTCGAACCACTTCTCGGAGTAACAGATCCACTGTGCCTTCACTCGTGATGGATGTGCTGCATGGGATGAAGTGTGCCATCTTGGAAAATCGGCCAACAACCACCAGGATGGCGTCATGCCCCTGAGAAAGTGGAAGCTTGACAATGAAATTCACGGAGATGCTCTTCCATGCGCCATCTGGCACTGGAAAAGGCTGGAGCAGACCATATGAAAGGTGTTTGGGAGTCTTTGCACGGCAGCAAATATCATAGGAGCGCACAAAGGTCTCAATAGTGCGTCGGAGCTCTGGCCACCAGTAATTTTGAGCAATGAGTTCCAAAGTTTTGGCAACTCCGAAGTGGCCGGCAAGAGGGGAGTCGTGACAATACTGCAGCACTTGAAGTCTGGGAGCACCATCTAGGACATACAAAAGTCCATCACGGAATACAAGCCCATCTCGGACTTCAAATTGATCATAATCCGACCGTGTCTGCCTAGGGGGATCGCCACTCCGATCCTGAGGAGCAGAGCCCACATGTGAGACTACATCCTGAGCCAATGAGTCGGAGGGAAGAGCCGTCCGAACTGCCTCCAACAGAGCGAAATCATGGGGCCTTTCAAACAGAGTGATGGCCATCAGCTGCAAATGGTCGGGCCCCAGAACAATCTGTGATTGCTGATCAAAAGCTGGGTCCCCCGATTGGGCTCAAGGCAGGAGCACCGAGATAAGGCATCTGGCTTCCCTTGGAGTGCCCCGGGCCAATATTTGATCACAAAGTCTACACGTGACAACACTTGCGTGTGCCACCGTGCCTGACACCGGTTGAAGACCCGGGCAGACTGACAATACTCCAGACTCCGGTGGTCAGTGTAAACTGTGATCTTATGAGTGGATCCTTCCAAGAATCGCCTCCATTCCTCAAAGGAGTCAACTTTTGCCTTCAGCTCCTTGTCATAAATGAGATAGTTGATCTCAGCAGCCTGGAACTTCCGTGAATGATAGGCAATCAGATGCAACTCATGATCATCCCCCTCCAGTGACAGAATGCCCCCAAGAGCAAAGTTGGATGCATCTGCTTCTACCACATACAAACATGAAGGATCCGCATGGGCAAGGACTGGTGCCGAAGTGAAAGCATGCTTTAGAGTGACAAATGTCGTTTCCGCTTCCATACTCCATTCAAAAGGCACATTCTTGGATGTGAGACACGTCAAAGGGAGGACAATCTCTGAATAATCCTTGATGAAATAGCGATAGAAGTTGGCAAACCCCAGGAAGCACTGGACATCTTTGACTGAAGATGGTGTTCCCCAATCAAGCACTGTTCGGACCTTCTCTTGATCCATAGAGACGCCGTGAGGAGTGATGCAATATCCAAGGAACTCGACATGGTCTTGTTCGAACTGGCATCCAACTTGGCATGCAGCCCATGTTCGCGCAGTTTCTGAAGAACCTTTCGGACATTGTTAAGGGTCTCTCACCCCCTCACCATACCATACACAAAGACATCAAGAGGATCCTTGAACTAGCTAATGACTTACCGTGCCATCCCCGAATAGCACATCCACATCTTCCATGGTCATAATATCCATCATAGCTTTATCTGTGGTCATTTGACAATGCACATTAAGCTTAGATTTTAGTAGGAATTGAGTTGTCATTGTTCACAAATTCAGCCAAGAGCAAGTGTAAATTACTAAAACGTCTCACTGGAATTGCATACTACAACCTAACATATTTGCAATTGCTTCTAAGAGTAATTCATGGATACAAGAGACACATGCATGCAATGAAACAACTCAATTCACTCACGAGAGATTACAAGGTAATTGGGCAAATGAACATGAGCATTTCATTGAAAATAGAAGCAAAGCATGATACAATACAACAGTATACTCCTCTCTCTCAAATGCACGGTGTCTCTTCTCTAAAAATCAGACCTTAAATAGGTTTGTCCACCCTTCCGGAACTGCTCAAACTGCTCCCCAAAAACTGCCGTCTGAATACCGGAAGCTTCTAGAAGCAATGGGCTTGCTTCCTAACTGTCTCCACGTGGTCTTTTCCGCTGCCCTAACCACCATCGTGAGCTTCTTCCCTTGCATTCTATAACCATTGAATGTCTCACGTCCATTTGCCCTCTTTTTTTGTCTTTTCTCTTTTTTTTATTTTTTTATATTTTTCACATACTTATATTTTAGTTTTTTTTTTTTTAAAAAAAAAAAACCTTTCAAAACAACTTAAACATCAAAACGTAGACTTCTACAGTTTACTATAGGAAAATTAACTCGGACTTTTCACTGTAGAGCTTTTATGAGCTCTTTTATAATGAGTAGCATAATCTGAGAGCTCGTTTTCTGAGTCTTCCCGAAGTTCTTCTTGCCGGTCAATTGCGGGATCAAATCTCTTATCAGACATGTTCTTCATGTTCCTACAGGGTCTTCGAATAGATCAGATTGTCATCCAGATAGATGATAACAAACAGGTCCAGGTCCAGGAACTCTCAAAAAACATCATTGGCCATGTGCTGGAAAACCGCTGGAGCATTGGTGGGGCCGAAGGTCATGACGTGTACTCGAAATGGCTATACCGGGTCCGGAAAGTTGTCTTCCCATCACCTTCTCTGATCCGGTGAAGTGCCGTGCACCTTGCAGCCACTCGAGCAATTCTGGAATCAAAGGCAGAGGGTACCGGTTGCAAACAATGATCTTGTTGAGCGCGCGGTAATCTACAACCAACCGCAAAGAACCGTCCTTCTTGGACACAAAGAAGATAGGGGCACCTGCGGGTGACTGAGAATGCCGAATGAAGCCTGTTGCAAGGTTCTCCTCAATATAAGTCTGTAGGGTCTCCAACTTTGTTGGTGACAAGCCGTAGATGGGACCATATGATGGAATTGTTCCTGGCTGGAGATCAATGGGACAGTCATAGGGACGAGTCTGGAAGCTTGCTGGCTTTGATCTTGTCGAAGACCTCAGCAAAATCCTTGTACTTGTCGGGAAGAACTGGAACAGATGTCACAGGAGCCGAACTGGTTGCTGGATGAACTTGATTTGCAAACACCGAACTTGGATCTTGTCTTCCTGATTGGACAAACTTCTGCAGTGAGATTGTCGAGATACGAAACCGAGGACGTGAAGAAGACTTGGGATGATCGTCATCACGATCCTGATGAGCAGGGACAGGTACATCAGGAACCGAGACGGAAACATGAGCAGGAACAGGATCCGGAACAGATGCGGATGCAGAATTCGAAACAAGAACAGGAACAGGGACAGGGACGGAAACCGGAACATGATCGCGAGCAGGAATGGGAACAGAATCAAGAGCAGAAACCGAAACTGGGGCAGAGTCAGGGACATGGATGAGGAGCTGGAACATAACATGACATGAAGCAGAAACAGGATTTAGGTTGTGGGCCGAGGTGAGGTCAGGAGGCCATGAGACTTTACAGGGCGGAGACGACGAAACAGAGGCAGGATTTGTCGGAGGATCAGAACTGGGGCAAGAGCTGTCAAAATGAAAAGATCTGGAGCGCCAGTTAATCTGTGGATTATGCAAATCGAGCCAAGGGAGACCCAAAACTACAGGCGCATGCGGGCCAACAATGAGATTGAAGGAGATGCTACAAGATGCTCCATCGAACATAAGCCGAACAGGTGCAGTACATTCAACATCAATTTTGTTTTTTATTTAAGGCACCATGCTGGTGATCCCGGACGGCGGGAACACCACCAGGGCTGATAACATCCCCATTATCAGCCCCCCCTTTGATGCTCCTGCTCTCCGGAATCACCAACATTTTTAATGGTGATACCGGAGGACGGGAGGTCGGCGGACGACCAGGATTTGGCGTGAGAATGGACGGCCACGATCTGTGCAGGGGGCTGACATGTGTCAGTACGGCAAAACAGAGGCACCCCGAACGGACTCCGTCGAAAATTGGGGGTGATCCCGGAGGCCGAAATTAACACCTCCGGGATCACCCAAACCAGGGTAATATTATCGTCACCCACCTTTAGATGGTTAGTCCTGCATCAAAGCTTGCCAACAAATAAAGTTAGAGCCAAATATGACAAGACAGGAAGCCAGCTCTGCCCTTTGGGGTGTGGGGCTGTGGAAACATCAAACCATGTTTTCCTATGTCCCAAGATTGTTGAATTTTGGACCTGGCTTTCTCAAGTAAACAGAGGGTTCCCTGCCAGCATGCTTGAATTCTTGAATGGTGATTCCAGACTTGTCAACTCTATCAGGACCTTGGCTTGCTGGATTGTCTGGAAACACAGGAACCTTGTGGTATTTGAACATAAAGCTTCAAATCTAATCTTGCTGAAATCTTGCTTTCTGGAGGTTTTGCAGGATATGGCTGTGGTCCATAAACTAATGAAAGGGGACAAATATGATAAAGCTTGGGATGAAATAGACAAATTTGAAGGTTTATTTAACTTTTTTGCTGTGTCACTAACAGAATTTGATGGTTTGCTCCACAGAACAAATGAAGAGACTGATCAAACAAGGTGCCCCAGGTTGGAATAGGGCAGATGGGGTGGATGCAGCAAAAATTGATGAGGAGTTCCATCTCATCTAGCTGAAGCAAAGGTCATACATGCTATGGCCCTGAAGATGTTGCTGAATAAAGCAGAAGGAGGTATAATGGGCGGAAGCCTTTCTTAATATCACTCTACCATAAGTGGCAACAAAAGAGAGAGGCTAAAGTTCTACTACTGCTCGACTCCACACGCTACTATCTTTGGCTGCAATGCAGTGGCAGACATCACCATGCAGGATCTCCTTGATGTTGCTTGACTCAGGCAGTATTAAAGATGCCTTTTTAAAAAGTCTAGACTCTGTATATGAGGCTATTTTTGGACTACATGGTATTTTTGACGTATCCCTCGTGTATATATCTTTGTCTCCCTCTATTTTATAAAGAGGGAGGCATTCGAGTTGCTCCTCCAACTATAGAGGCTCTCATTAACCTTGTGATTGTAAATTTCCTTATAGAGGTTACATCACCTCGTATGTATTTATCATCCTAATCCTAAATGAATAGAAAAAACAACATTGCCCTCAACCTTGCTACGATGGGGTTGTATCTGTAGCAACCATAGAACCTTGCGACCTTGACATCCTCGACCTCCATCCTAGGCAAATACAAATTACCCAATCCAAATTTGGGTATTGCAATGCGTGTCAGGAACTATAGATGAAAAGTTTATATAAATGACGTAGGACAGGATGGCCCTGATGATTTATTGCTCGACTGTGATTGAACCTCAAGTTTGCTCACAACAGGTACTTCATCAGGATTCAAGTCTCGTCTTGTGGCAACACACTTGAAGGGACAACCGTAATCGGGTTCCCAAGGGGGCTTGCTAGACTCCAGAATTACAACCTCATGGAAATTGGACTCCAGAATCCCAACCACTGGGATGTCGAAGTCCAAAATCCCAAGGTCCAAGGTTCACGTTGGACATGTCTTTACATCATAAACCCCCTCCGAGATCTTGTTGATGGCGATCCTGGAGGAGAACGTGATATATGCAGATACCGCAGCATGGGAAATCCTGGGAACCTAGCAAACGGGATAAATAGAGATCCTAGAGAAACACCTCGTTGTGGGGGAACCTGATGGTCAAGAATTCTTGTGGATCCCTGCATGAAGGATAACACCTTGTGACCTCCACCTCCGGGATGGCTAACTTGGGGTTCTCGGATATTAGGATTTCAAAGTAGTGATCATGATGGCTGATATCTCGTATAATACCCCAGAGTTTTTCTTTCTCATTTGGGGATCCCAGTCCACAGTGTCCAAATGCTATCCTGGAGTGGGGTGTCACCATGCACGGCTATGATGCTCCGGCCTAGCTGAGGGCCAAATCTACTGCCGCATGTTAGTACGACAGAATTGGAGGGAGAAAACGACCTCCGTGGAGGAGAGGCGAGGGATCTCGGAGCGAATATTTTGTTGGGACAAGGATCATGAAATTTGGGGTAAGGCTATCTTGATCCCTCTTAGTCGTAGTTAGGGTAGTCTAGGGTGCACCTCATTACGATTATCTCACAACTTGTTTTTGTCGATATGACGCCCCTTGTAGTCCAGGCGCATCAATCATATGCTCTTGGCAGTATGTAGATCCAGGTAGTCCAGGGCACACCTTGTTATGATTATCTCGCAAAATTCTATGTCGATCCAACGACCCAATATTCTAGAGTGCACACATATATGATATGGGCCACAGCTCAAGGTGCACCTTGTTACGACTATCCCGCATAATATATATGTCGATCCACGACCTATGTAGTCCAAGGTGCACCCATAAAGCTTTGCGCCATAAGATCGACAAGTCAGATGACCCAAGTAGTAATTCGTGAAGGTTTGGTTAAGGGATTGTAACAAGAGCAGTGCGTTGAGAACTTCCTTTCACATCACCTTCTAGGTTCATGAACCTAAGACTCAATATTGGAAATGATTGATTGCTTTGTGAAATATTAGTTGTTCCGTGAAGAAGTCATAGGTTGACAAATTGAATAAAGACACTCGTGATGGTGGAAATGTGAAGAACCTACCTTCTTGTAGGCAAGATCACAGTTATGGCCACTTATTTTTTATTTTTATTTTTTTATTTTAAGAGTTTTTAACGGCACCCATTTTCTGTAAAATAATATTCGGCTCCAGACTTCCGGCCACTAGTTTAGCTGCAAAGCCAAGCTATTGAAGGGTCTTCCTCGAATTCGACCAAGATATAATTTTCTCAGTTACGACATACATGATTGGAGGTATTTGTTAGATTACAAAGCTCTCAGTTTCTGTAGCCTTCTAGCGTTGTTCTACATAGCTCGCCATGTTTATATTTACATCATCCGTAGCTTCAGACTCCAGGAAGACAGTATTCCTAAAATGCCTACTTTAGTACATTTATGATTGCATTCCATGGGCACAAAATATAAGTACTGTAAAAATGCAATACGTCTATCAGAATTGGAATTGCTTGCTTTATCAGTGGTCCAAACCTAAGTATTTATTTGCTTATTGATGTCACATATTGTCAATCGCCAACCCTAAGTATTTATCCGCTTATTAACGCCACATATTGTCATACCACATTTGGCAGCTCATCATATTACATTTTTCAGCGTCTTGCTGGACATATGACGGTCCCTAAATGTCCCTAAGAAGCCTTAAACACAAGACCCCATGGCTACTAGCCCACACCAAAGAGTTAATTGTATTGCACTGTTTGAAGATGCAAGGTTTTTTACTGCAGCACTTTTCTGAATTTTCCTGGAATTATAAGTGGGTTGATTGCATGCATATGAGGCAGGCACAAGCAGCATATGCTGGATTACTTCCCATTCTTTCTCAATGACTTCCTGCAGTGCAGAAGCAATGCAAGGCCAGAAATTGCCTGTTCAGCATCCAAAGACAGGGCCCTTCTCCTTTCACGATATTACCTGGCATGATTTTGATACTCCAACAAATACAATTGGAAAAGTGAAGTGTGCATATATTCCTTACGATCGTGTTGGAGATTTCATCAAGGGTGAAGAGGCCAATAGTGATTGCCCTACCTATTTTCACAAACGTAGCCAGCTGAAGAATGAACCTGGATCACTTTCCAGACCAAAAGCAGACTCATGGATATCAAACACTGTGTGAGCTCCATCTCAATCTTTTACATTTCTTTAGATCTTGTCTTTATGCAACATTGACTAATTCCTGGATGTTTGTTAGTTATTGGTGCTCCTATGGTCCAACAGATAACAGGGGGGCAATATCTGCCATGGTGATAAGTGAGGATAGACCCAAGGCTGGCCCAGGAAGTAGGCCCAAGCGTCTGAACAGCTCCATTAAAAGAGGTTGCCAATGTCACTTTGCAGTGAAACGTTTATATCTGCATCCAGATGTTGCACTCATCTCATATCAGCAGGTTTTGCATGTTGACAAAAACACACAGCCTTGTCATGGGAGGTTAGATGCAAGTGTCCTAGGGATGCGACCAATGCTAGCACCTAGAATATCTGACACACTTAGGCAGTGGGTTTTGTCAATGCTCTATGTAGGTTTACCTCCATCAGAAATTTTAGATGCACATATTAAAATCGTTCGGGAAAGACAGGCAAGAGATGCTGGTTCTTTAAACAGAGATGACCTTCTACGTTCTAAGGATGTATTTAACCTTGCAAGAAAGGTGCAAAAAGGCACATTCCAATTACATGTTAATGACGAGGAAAGTGTTCGGATATGGAGAGAGCAAAATGAGGATATGATATTTTTTTATCAGGACTGTGAGGGTTGTCTAAGCCCATTTACTTTGGGAATTCAGTCCATCTGGCAACGTGAGATGCTTATTCAGTATGGCCACAATGGTATTATAGCATGTCACTCCACATTTGGGGCAAAAGATATCAAGGTGAGATTTTACTGTGAGATGTTGATTCCTTTAAAAAAAAAATGCAATTGAGAGTTTTTAAGTCTTATGTGTTTAATAATTTTGAATCAATGGCACTATCTGGTGCAGTATCCTCTGTACAGTTTGCTGGTATTTGATGAGTTTCAAAGTGCCCTGCCTGTAGCTTGGGTTATAACATCAAGCTCAAAGGAAAAGGACATTGAAAACTGGATGGAAGCTTTAAGAGCACGTGCACTAGAACATTCACCTGATTGGTCGCCTAAAGCATTCATGATTGACGATCCAACTTTCGACAGCAGTGTTATACGGTCTTGTTTCTGCCCCCTTATTATTATTTTGCAATCATAAACTCAACTCGTTTTGCCTTCTTCCAGGCGCGTCTTTGCAGTGGAAATGTATATCTGCTTGTGGTTTGTAAGGGCAAGCTGGCTAACACATCTCATGACAATGGTAAATTCTTGGGGTGCAAGAGCAGACATGCTAAAGAAGCTAGGCGAAATAATGTGCATGCACAAAGTCGTCGAGTCTTCCGGAAAGCAGGCATCTATTTTGATTGAAAGTTTTATGCAGCTTTACCAACATGAAAATGCATTTCTGGTCTATTTTATGCAAGAATGGCTTCCTAATAATGGTGAGATATCATTAGCTATTGTTACCTACAGATATTGAAGATCATCCTAATAATGTTAATATATGTTTAAATATCATAGAGCAATGGATTGAAACTGCAAGGAAGCTGAGACATGCAAGTCAAGGAGTTAATGCATCTGTAGAGGCGTATCATAACACAATGGAGCAGCGTTTCCTAGAGATAGGGCATATACAAGAGCATAGAGTAGATTGGTTGGTCTACAAGTTGACAACTGAAATACAAAGCTGCTACAGATACCTCCAGTTCCAAAAACAGCATGGTTTAATTTGCAGTTTGCAGCTGGATGGGATTATTGAAAACTCTTATAGGAGAGCATTGCAAATATTGGATAATCAGGTCGAATTCTTGGACCTGGATGGGTCAGTTGCTCGAGTTAGTAGCTGCTCGAAGCAGCATGTCATGTATACTGTTTATAACGTTGGATCAGAATGCTCTTTCTGCGATTGTTTGTGGTCGCAAAAGGGCAACATATGCAAACATGTTTTGAAGATCTACATGATGCTATATGGATCAACATGGCACATTTTTGATACACTGTCTCAGCCATTAACAAAAGCTGATAACAATCTTCCAATGTTTTTATCAGAAAACGTGGAGGGTGAATTTGCAATGGCTGGTGATACAGTTCAGTCAAACATGAATGCGAAACTGCTCTATGAAAAACTAGATTTGGAGTTGGAAATGTTCCGTTTGGAGTATTCAAATGACGTTGTTCTCATGGAAAGCATGCTCACAATGCTTCGGCAAGTCCGGCATGAATTTCAACAACTGAAATCAAAACGGGGTTTTAGCATGGCGCCATCCAAAGCTATAAGGCAACGGAGAGCAGATGAAATTAGTTCAAGGTTGAAACCGAAATCAGGAATAAGTAAATTTTCAGGGCGAAGACAAAAGGAAGTTATGATCAATGGTAGCCATCCAGGAATTATGCAATGGTCCAGGTCACGGGCTCAAAAGAAAAGAACTATGCAGCAAGAAATAGATGTGGGCTTGGGGCAATGTCAAGTAGAACAAGGTTCATTTGGTTGCTCTCTTGTTGTTGATTATCCAGATAGTTATTGTGGTACTTAACTGCCATGCTATACATATCCACTATAAACACCAATTTTTCTCTTTTAATATGGGGGTGGTCCTCATTATACTAGTTGCATCCTTGTTAAAGCTTGGATGGTGCAGTCTTTGCAAGCATGTACCTTCAGTCATGCCTGTCAAGATCTGGGACTGTGAGGATTTAGTACAGATCATCCCTAGTTGGCTGGGATCTGAGTTGGTCTCAAAAGTAAAAAGGATACAACACTGGGTGAGATCAAGGACTGAAGAGCAATTGCAAATTAAGACTCCAGATCTGGATTTCTCAGCCATAAGTACCGAGGGCATGCCTGGGAAGACAAAAGAGTCCAATTAAAGTTGCCTGTTCCTTTGTCTTTATACATCTGGTGGAAAGGGAAGCAGTTTAATACATACTTCTAGTATACTACTCTTGGGTATTGGATCTGCAATTTTTGTAAATATATATACACAATCATCTATAGATCCAGCCCTATATTCATGACAACAATGGAGATTCTTTTGTGGATTCTGTTTTATAGCATGCCACTAATTCTACAGGAGCAGGCTACAGGCTTCCAAAACTTCCAGTTTCCATGTCTTCATTGGGATTTGGCTCCCTCAAATGTTCGCTTCTTCTTCTACATAAAGCATGCAGCAGAAAAAGGAACTTGAAATACCACCACACTCATTTCTTTTATTCTTGAGGGTGTACCTTGCAGTACTCACTACTTTACCATCAACTTTTTTTGTTGTCTTCATTGGAGTAGTTCTGCTGCAAATTACCTCACAGCAGCGCTTGTGTCTGATTTATTTGTAACTCTTGAGCGGCCTTATTCTCAGCGCCCTTGTTTAAATGTGGCATAACAATGCCTCTGTAACATATCTATGTTTGAATCTATGAATAGACTTTATGTGTATTGACTCACGATCTTAATGGAAAATGGATTGGCTGTAGTATTTGAGGATGGGTGGAAACAAGTGTAATGTCAGGTTTTCATAGCCCGAGCTACATTACATGTGCACTCTATTGCATTTGAGAAGTAAATCAAGACGAGTGTTGCTGACCTGTCCAAGATTAGACGCCTGTTTGCGGGGTTGACGTAACTTGCATACAGACCCGGTTCTCTGATTATGGCAAGTGTCATGATACGGTTTCTACATGTTGTCTTGCTCTCTAGAGTTTATGTTACGGATTGAGCTGTAGGTATGGGCAATTTAGTTAGGCAGTTAATGAATAGGTATGGGCAATTTAGTTAGATAGTTAAGCAAGAGGTCTTTCTTTGTTTTTTTTTTTTAATTGATGGAAGGGAACATATAATTATTCAACAAAAAGTAAGTACATTGTTGTCGAAGTTATCATACCTTTCACATATTATAACAGCGGATAATGGACTAAGCTTATGAAGATAATCAAAATTATTTCCGTAATATAGAGGATAATGGACTAAAAGCTTAGGAAGACAATTAAAATTATGTCCATAATCGAAAAAGCATGCAACTGTAAAAATCTTCGAATTGCTTGAACCCTAACTAAGCCGGGCAGGCCACCTGCGAAATAAATCACCAAGTGACAATGCAGTCTCAAAATTGTTATGTACATAAATACTTGTAAGAACCCGAAACTCTGCAACTGTTTAGGCACTTCCCTCCTGGAACCAAATGCAGTCATCCATTATGTCTTCACCTCCAAGTCCAGTAGAATGGGAAGGGATAGCCATGAGATACATCCAGCTGTTGAGAAAGGCAAGAAGCCATAGGAAATGAAAGTCTATTTTTGCAAATGCACGGGTCCCTTCTGTCACAAACCAAGATACATGAAAATGATAACTCTTCTTGAAGGTCAAGAACTGGTGAATGGACATGAAGGCACTAAAGGAAAAAAAGCAGAATGTTCAAGCTATAAGCCTGATAGCCATCTAATAGAATCTGTTTGAACCTTCTATCATTGGTCCTATATTAGGCTGGCGGATTATGTCACCCAAGAATGGCCAACTGGACCACGCTTCACTAGCAAAAATGTCCTTTAACTGTGGATGGCCATCAAGCAAGCCTGTCAAGAGATTTAATAAATCTGAAATTCACGAAGTCATTAGGTGATAATTGAACATATTTGCCTCTGAAAATTTTGAATGACCAACAAATTCACTGAAAGATAACTATTTTCTATCAAAAGCATCTTCTTTTAAGACCTATGGGACATGGCATATGTTACAAGCTCAACCACAAACACAATTTTCAAACTAGAAGCACTCATAGTCCTCTCTCCAATGGAAATAGCATTTCTGTACTTCCAAATATTCCATATGGCAATTTGCTTGACAGTATTGACAAGAATGTTATTCCCTCCTAGAAAAGAACAGAGAGAGTCTTCATGATTCAATCTATACCTGAAACACCAGGAAGAAGCTCATGCTGATAGTCTCCATTCGCACAGGTAGGCATCGCCTTCGTACTGGGCAGGGTAAGGGAAGCACGTGACAGGACTTGCCAGTGCTGCCGCCAAGGGGTCATTGAAGACGAGCATCATGCTCTGCAAATCTGATCCTCATATGAACAGATTAGGGCACGGTATCTTCGACTGGTAGTGCCGGACCAGCCACTGTATCTCTTGTTGAGCACCGATGCGGTGGGAATCTTGGGTCATATCTTCAGGAAGTCATGGACGAGCGGCATTGACTCTGCCCTTTTGGGTTGTGATGACATCGTCATGTACAGTATACCAGCAAGTTCATTACTTCCAAGGTTTCTCCCTCGAAAACACGTCGGGGTTCATCCTGGCCATAACGCACTTGCTGTTTTCTCATTGGTGGACGATATCTATTCTATTCTACTCTACTCTACTCTACTCTACTCTACTCTAATCTATTCTAGAATATCTTTCAACCAAAGCCAGAATGATGAAATTCTAGGACACTTAAAGATGTGGGAAATTGACTCTGGTGCCCCCTTGCACATGGAACATGTAGTGTCAAAGTTTGGTACTTTCTTCTGCGTCTGGGTGTCTGGGCTAGTGGTAGCACAATAGTTCTAGCAATATGAGGTCTCGAGTTCGAGGCCGTCCAAAATCGCAACTATTGGGTCTCAAAAACCCACAGAAGCAATGTAAAGTGGTTGGGGGCAGGGTCCAACAGAGGAATGTAGTGTGATGTGTCGTCATATGTCCAGTTGGATGTTGCCTAGTGGCGTGACGTTAAAAACTCTTCGTTTTCTTCTAATCATTTCTTGAGGAAACTCTTTGAAGTAGCTATGTGCAATGTTAGCCAGGTCATTAACTGTATTTTTGGCTGACAATGAGATTTCCAACAAAAAATCCTGATAAACTTATTCCTAGCAATACTCCATCTTAATGGCAACCTATCAAGTTTAGCATCACAAAAGTTGCTTTCTAAGCCTTGGATACACTATAAGATTTAGCAGTTCCTGCTTACCAGTTAGAAGCATCAGTAATGATGCAACCATTGATCCCCCACAATATGCTTGTACAAGATTTTATCTGTATGTGTCGGAATACCAATTCATGTCATTCTAGTTCCTCCATCTATCTACAGTCCAAAGATCAGACAAGATAGAGACCCCAACACATTTTTCCATTTTCTATAAGCCTTAGGATGTTACGCATCAAGACAAGTGGAACCATTTTTACCAAAAGCAGTGACCGAGAATAAGGAAAAAGAGCCACTTATTGTTGAATAGATTTATGTTCGAAGGTAGGGCCACCACATTCCAGGTCTGGAATAATTTCTCATCAAATTTGAAGGTTTGCTCTTTTTAAGCCAATATCTGATGAACTGAATAGCAGGAGATTGGTAGGTATTGATTGCTTTCCAAACAAGCTTAGCCCCAAGAGCTTGGACTTGCTTGAACAATGGTTTACATCCCAGGCCTCCTTGGTCTCTATCACGAGCTAGCTCTTTCGAGTTTAGGCAGTGCAATCTTGACCAAATAAAATCCTCAACACACTTCTCAATTAGAGCATATGCTTTTTTATCAACTATCACGACAGAAGAAAAGTATGTGTGTGTACTTGCTAGAATTAGAATTGGCCACAATGATTTTGCTACCTTTAGATAATGATTTGCTGATACCACTAACCTTCCTTTTAAAATCTGTTGACAACGCTGTCCCAGACACCTTTAGGAGTATTATTTATGGCAAGGGTAAGGCCAAGGAGGGTAATGCTCTTATTTGACTCAATGACCTATACCTCCCTCTGGAATTTATTAGACGGCTAGGCTTATCCCATAGAATAGAGTTTTGTTTCAAATTAAGATATATCCCAGAAGTTATTCCAAATAGCTGAAACAATCAAAGAAGAAGTCCATAATCTCATTTTGTACCTTTAACGTTATAAAAATGTCATCAACATACTATAGGTCAGTCAACTATTCACTCGTGCCAGGCATATTGCGACCACAAATCTGATTTTATGCAGATTGGAAAGATTTGGGAAGGCTAGAATAATAATCTTTGAACTCCTCACAGAACTTTGAATTGGAAAGAAGTGAGGTGAAGAAGGCTTTAGTCTTTGCCTTTTGAAAATTGAGATCCTTAAATTCAATAATAAGAGATTGATGATCAAATAGGGTGGCACCTTCATCCCTGACAATTGGCTAGACAATTGGCATAAGAGTTGGAGATGTAAAATTTGTCAAGGTTATAGTAAGCTCTTTCCTCCCCTTTTCTTTCGTTACATCACAAGAACTTCCGATTTGAGGAAGGGATATAGTAAAACAAATTTTGAGCTAGAGGATTATTCCAATTGTTCCTTTTTGTTACTTTTATATTTATATTATTACCAACCTCATATCCCATTGTGGGGTGTTATTGAAATCTCCAGTCATTATCCCATCTATTTGGAGCAGTTGGGAAATAGTATATTGGATGTTCTGCCATAAACGTTTTTTTCATAAGATTCAATGTAAGCATAGATGTTGATAAAGCCAATATTTTGCCCACCAAGTTCCCAAATGGCATATTGCCATCTAGAATTAGGGCTATTATAAGCATAGTTGCAGGGAACGCCGTTCCGAACGTGTTCCTGTTCCGAAATGTGTTCCCTAGAGTTCTACGTTCTGGGAACGCCAAGTTCCAGTTCCGGCCGAAACGGCGTTCCCATCTCTGGGAACGCCGTTCCTGGTAAGTTCCCAAAAAATCATGAACTAAGGTCTAAAATTCTATAATTATTTTCTCCTTTCTCTCTTTCTCTTTTTTTTTTTTTTCTTTTTTTTTTCTTTTTTTCTTTTTCATGGGAAAAGTAAGAATGGTGGGAGGTGAACGTTTGAAGCTTGCCGAAATGGACTGCTCTATCCGAAATCGCCGGAATCGACTGCTGCTGATGAGATGGCGTCTGCTATTGGAACTGGCTACTGCTGAGACCTGAGACTAACATCATTGCAGCAGGAAGGGAAGCACACACAAAAGTTTGGATTCGATTCTATTCTATTCTATTCTATTCTATTCTATTCTATTCTATTCTATTCTATTCTATTCTATTCTA
>JAANSK020071576.1:0-16722 GCA_011763485.2 Isoetes engelmannii | reverse complement strand
CTATCTACCACCCCCTCTCTCTCAGCCTATCATTCCCCTCCACGTGGCACACCCGGGCGTGTGGGGCGGTGGAGGTACCGAATCCCACGTGGGCGTGACACGTAATTTGTGAAAAATGCGTGGGGTTCTGTATTTATAGCTTGGGTTCATTTTCTGATACACACTTGTGGGATATTTGGCCAAGAATCTTCAAGAATCCTAATCTCCATTAAGGCCTGGAACCGAATTTTTGGCAGCATTCAAGGGCTAAATTATGACCATAATTCATCGGCCAGCTCCACTCTGCATCAGGAAACCCACAACTCAGCTAAAGGTCAACTTAAACGGACAGATTCTTGAGAATCATAATAGAACAGAGGAGTTTGAAAAGGGGGAAAGCTGAATTCAAGAAATCTCAGGAGCTTAGACGCAAATTGTGGATTGTAAAGGTGAAGTACATGCCGGATCAACCTACTTGTAGCGAATTTGACCTTCCTTGCTGCCAAATTCTTGCGAATTGGTGGTAAAGCTGACCAAAATAGCCTGTCCAGAAGTGGAAGACAATATCGATTGTGATTTTGAAGTGTGAAGAACCATTTGTATCTTACTTTATGAAGTGAAAGTGGACGAAAATCCGATTTTGGTGATATCTTTCTTGCATTGACTGTTTGAAAGTTCGAAAAATCATTCAAAAAGCAAAAAAAATCACGTAGATAGAGATTTCAGGCATTCATTGAATCTTTTTTATATCTCAATAGGTGTTACTAGCTCTTAGCATACACAAAAACATAAAAAAATCATTGCTCATTAGCTTCTTGTCTCTGTACTCCTTCGAAGTATGTTCTGTTGGCCAAAATATGCATATTGTTTGAATTCTCA
This sequence comes from Isoetes engelmannii, assembly GCA_011763485.2. Lineage (NCBI taxonomy): Eukaryota > Viridiplantae > Streptophyta > Lycopodiopsida > Isoetales > Isoetaceae > Isoetes > Isoetes engelmannii. The sequence continues at coordinate 15,864 of JAANSK020071576.1, read as the reverse complement.
AAATCTTTTCTAATGGCTTATGACTTGCACATAGTCCTTATCATTGTCAGAATTAGTTCCAAGTGATTTGATTGCAAAATAGTCTATAAGAACTCTGCTGCTAATCTCAGCTCTCTGCCAAGGTCACTGACCGAAGTTTGACCTGGTCAGTGACGACCTTTTGCAAGTGTTGGCTGCATCTGACTTGAAAAAAGGTTTCACACTTGCATCAGTGCACTTCTTAAGCTTACAGCCCAGTTGAATTCAGTATAAAACACATCAAGGTCTGCTTGTGATGTGTTAAACAAAATTTTTCTTGAATTGGGAAGGTAGAACTAATTGCCTAAGTGAGCTTTCTTTTTGCCAGACTAAGGTCTAGATTGGTTGCTTGAAGCAACCTGGAGGTCCTGTACCATCTCAGTTGAGGGATTACCAGGAATACCCTCAACACCTCCAGACTAATGCGCTCGTTAATACAGTACCAAGGCCATTCACGACACTCTCCAGGCCAAGTACACAAATCTAAAAACAATTGCCAAAGGAGAAAATCAAGAATCTCACGGTAGATTAGAAGCAGGAAAAGGATGTTGCTCTAGAATATGATAATATTAATATAAAGTAGAGCAAAAACAAGCCACTCTTTTGGCATTTTTAAAAACTCTCCCACAGATCCTTCCTTCGACATCCAACTACAAGATGCATTCTGCACTCAGGCAGCCAAAGGGTATAATGGATATAGTTGGGCGGCCAAGTGGAACTTCCCATCATGACAGATTCCTTGCTGCAATATTGGAGCCAACTCTATGTGGAACTCCAAATTCTTTTGCACGCTGGTCTATTTCAAGCTTATAACTCTGGAGCAGCCAGATATTCTCTCCATTCTTACCATACAGCCAATGGCTTACGTGCATTGGGATAGGTTGTCGCAACACTCCATTGTGCAGCATCACTCCATTTCAGTATTTTCTTTGCGTCCACGATTTTTCTCACGATATGTCCCACGATTTTGCTCATGACTTTTTCCACGACATTTCTCACGATTTTCCTCACGACTTTGTTCACGTTTTCACTAGCGAATTTCTTCCCGACTTTTCTCACTATTGTTTTCACAATTTTTCTCACGATTTTCCCTTTACATGTTCACTCATATTTTTGACGACATCATCTTTTCCACGTCCGCCTTTTCATTTTCCTGCTTTTCCACGTACTCACCAAGAAAATTTTCCTGTTTTTCTGCCGAATTCATTTTTGACGTCACCTTTTCCACCTCACCTTCTTTTGGTAGTACTTCCACGGACCGATTTCTACAGCCACTTTTTTTTTTCCTTCAGAAACATCTCCCAGCCACGACTTTGCCATAGCCACAACAACGATTTTGACAGGCAGCGACCACTTCGGTTCTCTCTTTTTTGTCAGGCATCTGCCTAGCCTCCCGATTGAGTTTTTTCTACCAAGATCTGATTTGCAACTTTCTCAGGTCTTTCCTTTTCTAGTTTAGTTCTGTGCAATTGTCAATCCCCAGGTCTCTCCCTTTCTACTTGCGTGATCCCCGCAGATCTGGTATTACCATGTGTTCTTATTAATCCCCAGTCAATCCGTTATTGACACTACAATATGGCTCGTAAGGCCAGAAGACCAGAAAACTCCTCATTGCGACACTACCCCTTCGTAGTCCCCCACATTACCACCAATCACATCTGCAGACATCCGCGTAGATATAATGGTACAAACCGAGACAGAGATATCTCCAATCACATTTCGTATAGACGCTATGGTACAGACTAAAGCTGAGACTGAGCCACTGCCATATGAAGATTTAGATGTAAACATGTAGGATGAAACCAGTGACCATGTACATGGGCCAAAAGCCAGAACAAAAGAAAGAGCACTGAGCATAACTCCAGATCAGCCCGAGCAGGCCTGACACCTGAATTTGCATCTTGTTGGAGCTGGCGAAACATGTTCACGTATAGATACAGAGCTAGATACACGATTTTTTACGGATACAATGCGCATCCGGAGCATGGAGCTTTTACAACACATAGAATGGGTACACATAGACCAGACTGACCACGCCATCTCCTGGTACATTTTTCAACATCAGAGGATAGGTGATATGTGCTATAGCATGGGAGTCACTCTTACGGGTACCCACTTCTCTGTGCAACAGGACCTCCCAGTTCAGTTAACTAGACGACATGAGGAGCTATGTAAGGTTCGTCAGGCGAGGCTTCGGAAGAAATAAGCAATGTATCGAGGAAAGCAGCATTTATTTTTGACCAATGGCCTCAAAACCTCTGGTTGGTTTACCTTTGGTTGTTCTCTCCTTCATGTGTGGCTTTTTATTTTGTTATCTTTTATTTTAAGATCGATAATAGAGCTTAGTGCCTAAGTCTTGTTTTATTTGGGGTTATGCCATTTGTTAGAGCTTAGTGCCTAAGTCTTGTTTTATTTGGGGTTATGCCATTTGTTCTGTTTCATCCCATAAGCTCGACGAAGCTTCCGATAGACGTTAAAATTTTATCCATCCATCCATCCATCCATCCATACATCCATCCATAGCTCATCTCCAGGGATTGTGTCGAAAGATTTCACGAAGTCCAGAAAACAACAACAAAGATCCTGACATTTGTATGACTGCCTTCTAATAAAGTACACAATGTAAAAAATGTGATCAATGGTTGAGTGCTGAGATTTAAACACTAACTTGTCAATAACATGAACTTCTACCAAGGGGAATTCACCGTTTTTTTCGTATAACCCATGTGCATGCACGGGGAGGGGGTTTTTTTGACCCATTTACGTACATATATGTTCGGTAGAGGGTCCTTTTTTTGGAATTTTGGGCATCTAGGTAAAATTTATTCGGAAGGGGCCAAAATTGGCTTCTTAAAAATCCGTATACGGGGGGTTTTTTGCTACCCCTTGCACACACATGGCATACCCCCCTTTATATGAGTGCATCCCCCTTGACTCCTACTTCCTCAGTCCGTCGTCAACTTCTCTTTTGAAATTCCTACAAACAACTTGGCAAACAAGGGGTTAACCATGATTAGTAGGGTGTCAGTCACCAACTTTGTATGGAAGGATTACTTGCTTATGATCTAGTGTACAGGGATTCCTTCTTGGAGGTCTGTATTAAATATAGCAGTTAAAGCTAGAATAATTTGTGATCCATACCATAACAACAGCTCTGCTTGTAGGCAATACAAACCACGCCTTTGACATTAGCGAGGTGTCTCAAACCTTGACAACATCTTTTGTCATGACAGTCCAGGTGGCTCCTATCTATCTTGGCACATTAAGTGGCATCTTATTAGGATTGTAGTGTTGTATCAAGTGTTGCATCTGATCTATAGAGATACTTGCAGGAGCATGCATGGGCTTATATAGATTCTTCTGCAAGGGTTGTGTGCAAGAAGGAAGAGTGTGCCCTCTGTTGATGTTGCACTATATATTGAGCTTTCTTCATCTATGACGCTATTCGGCAACCCTCTTAGGTCTAGATTTTAGTGAGACAAATGCATAGTTGAAGCTTGAAAAACTTGATCTGAAAAAACAAAGGAAGGAGCATTGGACAAATGTTCTTTTATGACAATGCAAAAAGAGATTTAGACTTGTCGTCCAATCCAACTTATGGCCTATAAATTGTGACACAGAAAAAAAAAAATCCTTTAGTAGGATAGTCTTTAGACTTGGTACTTGACTTGTTGGAGTACTTGACTTGATTGGGGGATTCTTTGAGATTCCCTTAAGCTCCCTTAACTTTCTAGGATTCTTTCGAGATTCCCTAGGTTCCTGCAATCCCTTGAAATGTCCTTCTTGGACTCTATCAAGATTCTTTGAGATTCATCAAGATACTTTGTGGTTCAAATTTCTTGCAGCATTCTCTAGAGATTTTCCAACCTTCTTTGGCACCTCGGATTCCTTGAGGTTCCTCTTAAATTCGTTTAAATTCACATAAGGCTCAAAATCCCCTCTAAATGGTATGGGATTCTTGCATTTGCATTCTCTAGAACATTCTCCACTTGAATGCATCATTGAATTTAAAAAATTGGAGGAATATCGCTCAATGGACGTGAGTCAATAGTTGGTTAATGGGCTTTCCTCATCAATGGCAAGGGTTTAGTTTCCCCTTTTCCATTATTTTCTTCTTGACGGAGTCCATGAAGAGCTTTGGAGATTTTAAAAGGTTCTAGAGACCTTTGGATGTACATCCGCGTGGCATCTATTCTTGCTACATGGCAGGATGCCTACATGGAATCAATAACCACCTACATGGCGCTTCCATGCTAACGCGACATCCATGGATGCTTGCGTAGCGCCTATGCATGTTGATATGCCATCTATGGATCCAAACATGGCAGTTTATATGCACGGATGGATGCTTACATGGTAGGACATGGCATATGCACGCATACTTAGCACAAGCTTAGTAGCTTTATATAGGTTAACGATAATTAGCACTTTCGCAAAAAATTCACCCCCTATGTTCCATAGAGCACGATAGGATGCCTGCTAGCACCCCTATCCTCCTTTACACCAAATGCATTTGTCTACACATTCAAACGAATCATGTTGCTTGTCTTACTATAGGCATAGCTTGTCAATCTCAATTGACAATTACTTGTTGAGCGCAAAAGGCAAATGCCGTCGTGTTTGAGCCAAAAAAAAAACACACGATGTTTTTTGGACTTAACCGGTTTTTTTCTGTCTTGACATGTTAACGCCATATGGTAAAAAAACACACGCGTTTTCGTGGACTTTTAGCGGATTTTTTTGGACTTAAGGCTGGCTCAAACACGAAAATGTTTGTCATTAACGACGTCGATTACTTGTTAGCACAATGGAATCGATTGAAATGGAATTATCCCAACCATAAGCTAGCTTTTGAGTGGGCCAGCCTGCCATGTGATAGATTCTTGTACGTGGTGCCTAGTTGAGAGTCAAAAATCAACAATAAAGACTAAGGTACATTCCATCAACTGATGAGGATTTGTAGTGGTGCAAAGTGCATTGCTAAAATGTATGGCCTAGGGCGGCCTAGAAGTGAGCTAAATCTCAAACTGGGGTTATCTTTACTTTCATGCTAATCTTCTCTGTATCCTTCTAATTTTATCGGATGTCCCGAAGCACAAAAATCTCACATTCATTTCATGAGCCGGTCATCAATCTGGATTTGAGCTGTCTGCTTAGAGCACTTAGAGCACAATAGCTTGGCTGAAATTTGATATGGTAATCTGTGTTACTTACTTTGAAATGCACGAATGGAATGACTGGGAAATGCATATTTGATTTTCGTTTATAACCAGATTGGCTTGGTAGTCAAATAGATCTCTATGCAAGATCACAAACAGAATGTGGAAATGCTGGTTTGGATGTTCACTAAACAGAAAGGTCTGACAAGATGATATACAATGCATGGCAAAGAAAGCACGATATAAGTATCCCCAAAAATTAAGTTTCTTCTATACGACGGATCCTAAACATGAAGAAAAGCTTAAATTCTTGCTTAATTGCCATATCAATTTGAGACCACATCTACCTCTAATTGCTGGTCCTCTCCAGAAATCGTACTGAAGAGTATGCATTTGAATACTGGAAGCCTTAGAATTTTCATCAAAAAGAACACAAGTGTCCACAACACAAGCGCCCTCAGGGACTCCTGGAACATCAAAACAGGATTCTTCTTAAAATTCCATCCCACAATGACCTTGACACCTTTGCCAGAACCCAGTCTGTGCAACTTACCTTTGTAAAGGGAGATGAGACACTGCTGGCTGTTAGAAGTTGCAACAAGGATATGGTTAACTAATTACCTGAAGCATAATTGATTAATAGTTTAACGGAGTAGCACCTATAAAATCCTAAAAAGATCTTAAAAGTGCTCCCTTTGGGAAGACACATGGTTCATTCAATGGACAAAAATTGGTGTATGTTTGTTACCCCAAAATTGGGGGCCGTTTCTGTACATAAGAGTATTGTACATAAGAGTACATAAACATCGAGAGCTAAAATTGTTCTCCATAGAAATCTAATAGCTCATCAATTGCCAGTTGAGCTGCTTGCTTCTGATGCTTTTCTAAGAGCCATAAAAAATGCTCAAACAGGACAAAGTCACATGGTATTGTGAGGCCTCCAATGTACTTAAATCCATATTCTTCAGCAGACCTATCAAGCAATCTTCTCATCAAGGGGTGGCTCAAAAATGCAGTTGGCACAACAACTCTGCGCCTTTGCTCTCCCACATACATTGCTACACAGCCTTCTGGCATATCTGAAACCTCCACACAATCCTCGTAATCACTATCCAAGTCACTTATCTGCCTTTGTGATTCAAACGAACTACGTTTAGACCTAAAGGAGTTGCTCCTGCTACTACTAGAATAGCTTGATCTTGATAGCATACTCTTCCTTTGCAGGAAATTAGAGAAACTTTCAAGTTTAGATCTCAAAGAATCCATGGCAAAGAACTAGAAGGTAAAAATCTGCAGATTAGAATATGTGAAGAAAGAAGTGTTGGAATATGGAAGAGAAGGATTGGTTTTAAAGCCAAGATGAGTGCGGTGCAACAAGGATGAATTGATTACATAACAAATGCATGGCCCCCATTCCTCTTTTCAGTACATGGTCTGCACGTCCCAACAAGTCATATGCATCTTGTCTACCAATCGCATTCGCAACCGATAATTACTTGTGGGTACAATGAAATTGTCCGAACCGTAAGCAGTTGTAGAGTGGGCCAAACTTGTCAGGCATACCATGTGATGGGTTCTTCTATTTAGTGTAAAAATTGAACACCAAACGCAAGGCACATTCTATCAACTAATGAGGAGCAGTGCAGGTGCAGCACGCGGTGACTGTATAGGTTGGCATAGAAGTATGCTGCGCAAGATGCAAACCTGACATAATAAAGTTTACTCATGTTACCATTGAATATGTTTGGTACCCAATTTGAATGCTTCAATGTATTGCTGAATTCCCATGTCTAACTCCGAAAGCTTACAAAGAATTGTATGTAGAAGAAACCAGTCATCAATATGATACTATAGGTCAAATTTTTGGAAAATAAAAGAAGCTAAGTGGAACATACTGAAGCCCATAACAACCCATTCGAAACATGAAGTCCAAAAATTATACATGGTGAGCATGTCGAATAAAAGCTTTTATAGCTTGTATGATGTTGCATGTATAATTCAGCTAAGTATTAGTAACTCTTAAAATCCTAATGCCCTATACTTTATGCCACAAAAGCAGTAGGTAATCATATTGCTCATTAACACTACACGCATATTGTTAACAGCATAAGGTGTTATGGTTGACAGCTTGCACATTGACTGAGGTTTTAGAAGCTCTAAGCTTTCTTATCTTGAAAAAAATTTCATCATATGCCGAAATCATAAATGGCCTCCGACACAGACTCAAAGACATAAGTGGCCACATGATACCCTGACAGTATACCAGAGAATAATTTTGCAAGCAACTAGGGACAATTGTATTGGCCATAATATAGTAGCTAATTAAATTCATATAATCTGCATATCAATAATGGAATCTTCTGTCGTATCCCATTTGGAACTTCCTTTTTCTTAAGTGGTTTCTTGTTGACAGGTGATGCTGGTAAGAAATAAGGCCAATCTCAACATGGCCATACTAGGGCTGTTATGCTTGCAGAATTGCGTGTCCACAAAGGAGAAAATTTGTTTTCCTTGTGCTAGTCCTGGTATAACATGAAGCCTTCCCAACATGGGAAGATATCCAGTTAGACCTTACCAGTATGAATCATTAATCCATTAAGTTCCTATGTTCCCGTTTCGATTCTAATTTGAACATTCTTTCACGTCTTTTGACCTTGCCTAACATGGACACTAGCTTCTGTGCCTTACATTTTAATTCAAGTTTCTGTGTATACTCTTGCGCCTCAACCAACTACCTGGAAACAATACCTTAACCTGGTTCACTAAAAAAGCAATCTACAGTATTTTGAAATTCTCCTACAATTGGGAAATGGACTGTTTGTTTATTGCTTGGAAACAAGTAGCTGTCTGATAAGCAAATTTAGGGACTACATACGATGCGTAAATAGACAATAGATTGATATGAAGAACATGGATGATGAAAGAATGTACAACAATGCACATAGTAACTTAACTAGAAACAGCATGCTATGAACAAGAAAAAGAGCATGATATTCTGAAATGAGAGCATTTTTCTGCTTCATAGTCAATTTCTTCTGTACAACAGACCCCATACATGACAGGAAAACAAAACAGACTAAACGTGAGGACAAGTTTAAACTCTCGCCTAACTATTCAAAGAAATATGAGAAATCGTGTACCTGGAGTTGAGATGCATGCTGCTGATTCCTTCTCCAAAAACCATACGATGTGCTCAAGCAAAGACAGGCTCCCATGGTATTGTGCATGACAAATCTTCTGAAGAGTATGGATTTGAATACTTCTGAGTCCTTAGTAGTGAATACAAGTGCACATCGGTTCAATAATCTTGATACACAGTCTCTGCAGCTTAGCCTGGGCAACTTAGCACACAAACAGCAGAGAGCAAAATACAGAGTATCGGGATTGAGATAATGCAGGCGCTTAGAAGGTGCAACAAGGATATGGTTAAAGCATAATTGACTAATTATTTGACTGATTAAAGGCTTTCTTTTACAAGTTTTTTGGAAAGAAACATGGTACATTCAATGGAAACAAAAATTGGTGTGTATTCATTACCCCAAATTAGGGCCAGTTTCTGTACAGAAGAGTATATGGAAAGCTAAAATAGTTTCTCCTAAGAGGCATAGAAATCTAACAGCTCATCAATTGCCAGTTGAGCTGCCTGCTTCTGATTCTTTTCTAAGAGCCATAAAAAATGCTCAAACAGGACAGTGTCACATGGTATCATGAGGCCTCCGCTGTATTCAAATCCATATTCTTCAGCAGATCTATCCAGCAATCTTTCCATCAAAGGGTGGCTCAAAACTGCAGTTGGCACGACAAATCTGCGCCTTTGCTCTCCCACATACATTGCCACACAGCCTTCTGGCGTTTCTGAAACCTGAGAACAAGATGCATCTATTCCCTCATAATCACTGTCCAAGTCACTCATTTGCTTTTGTGATTCAAAAGAACTACGTTTGGACCCATAAGAGCTGCTTCTGCTACTACCGGAAGAACTTGATCTTGATAACATGCTCTTTCTTTGCAGAAAGTTAGAGAACCTTTCTAATTTAGATCTCAAAGACGCCATGGCAAGGAAGAATTTGCAGATAAGAAAATGTGACGAGAGAAGTGTTGGGTTATGGAAGACCGGGACGTGTTTTATAGCCAGGACTAGGATGGGCGCGCTGAGCAAGGATGATTGAGGACCTGATAAATGCATGGACCCCATTTTTCTTTGCGTACATAAATTTGTCTGCACATCCCACCAAATCGTATGCTTCTTGTCTTACCAATTGCAACTGATAATTACTTGCCTGTACAATGAAACTGACCCAGCCCTAGGCAGTTGTAGAGTGCGCCAAATGATGTCAGGCATACCATGTGATGGATTTTTGTATCTCGTGCAAGGCACATTCTACCAACTGATAAGGATAAGTCTGCAGCATAGCATAGAAGTGTTCTGAGCGGGTTCTGAGCAAGTTGGAAACCTGGCATACTGAAGTTTACTTAATACCTTATCATACAGGCATTTTGTCCTTGCATTTGAATATCCTTTTATCCATCTAAATTGTATTGCTGATATATCATGTCTAACTCCAAGCTTACGAAGAATTCCATATAAAAGAGTCCAGTTAAAAATATTATAATAGGGGGAGATTTTGTCTAACCTTTGCATGGTAGAATTTGGCCAAACATCAATAGCTTTTATAATTCTAAAGTCTTTTACTTTATGCAGCAGCAATGATTTGATTCGCAGCATAAGATGTTATGTATGATTGACAGTTTTTGAAGTTTGTCAAATTCCTGATCCTGAAATAAAAACAGTAACTTATATGTCAAAATCATACATGGCCTAACAATCTACATGCATTAAAAGCATAAGTGGCCACATGATATCCCTGACAGTAGACCAGACAAACAATTTTGCAAGCAACTAGCTGGCGGTTTTCGACAATGGCATTGGTCATGTAAATATTAGTCGGTTACTTCACGAGGGGTTGCCTTTTGACAAGTTATATGTTTGCCTTCATCTCATAATGCAGCCAGTTCTTTCTCTAGAGGTTTCTAGTTTATTCCTTTCTTCTAGCGAGCACAAAGAAATGGCCTCTTTAAAAGCTAAATTACGCAGATTTTCTGAGTTCCTTGCCAAGAAAAATATGCTATCAAGATCAAATTTTTGGGGTAATAGCAGGCGTAGCTCATCAGATAAACCACTATGAGGTGATGTACAGATAAACCTCCCCAATATGGGAAGATGAATAGAATTATTACAATCTACTAAGCTCTCATGTTTCCTTCTCATTTTCTAAGTTGTATTCCTTTTTTTTCTTGCCTTATCTTACGTGTTGTACATTTTAACTCAACTCTTTGTGTATAATCTTGCGCTTCTAATAACTATCTGAAACTCAACTAGCTTCACAAGTAAATTGAGAAGTGGACTATTTGTTCATTACTTGACAAGCAGATTTAGGTACTAGATAGGATCATGGTTTTGGACGTAACAACGAACGGACGTAATTTAACAAGAAACAGAGTCTACTGTGTACCAAAAGATAGAGCATGATATTCAGAAACAAGTGCATTTTGCTATTTCATACCCAATATTGAATATTTCTTCTGTACATCGGGCCCCATGCATGGACGGGGAGTTTAAGCTTACAGAGCATGATATTTGCTAATGTATTTAAATTGCAAATGTATTCAAATCCAAACTTGAATTGTACAACAGACCTCACACATGAGCTCATCTATCCACAAACAAGGATATAAGAATATAAATGCACAAAACTGTGTCTTTTTGTAGAACATGGGATTGTCTGGGTAATGAATGATAATGCCGCAAAGGGTGTTGTCTTATTTTCCGGCGCGCAACTTGTAGTGCTGCAAGTTGTTCTGCTAACTGTTGCTGAAAGTCTTGCCAACTTGAAATCTATGTAGTTAAATCTATACAAGAATGTAGCAACCAGTGAATCCTACTGTTGGATGGTGCTACCTACCTACCTATCTATCTGAAGGAGAAATGTTACTTTGAAAAATAATAAGAATAATCCAGATAGCAGATGGACCCAAAGACATGATATTATGGAGCTATGGTCTTTTCTTAAAGCCGGACGAAGGGGTTAACTTGGACATGAGCAAGTCAACTTGAACTTGAATGAGACCAGAGACTCTAATTTTTCAACAAGTCGTGCTGCTTGCAGGTCTGTGCATGGTTCAATCCGTTCTGTGCAGGTATGTGCACAGTCGGTGCTAAATCTTATCAAGTCGCGTGTTGAAGTTGGAGGAGACAGAATTTTTCAAAATAGCTGCTAAATCTTATCTTCTAGTATATGTATGTGGATATAAATCAAGTCTATACCATCCATATCATTAAGGGTCAGGGGCTTGGCTGTGGTATGTATGTATACAGAAATACCGTTAAATGAATATTGATTCTTATGTTCTATAAACAAACCACATAATTCTCAAAAGAACATTAATCACAGAAAAGTAATGAAATTACCAAATACTGAAGCATTCACAAAGAAGCAAAACTCGGAGTATAATTGATTACCCAAAATGGGCAGAATTCCTGTACAAAACGTAATGGGAGGTAAACTTCTGCCTCCTAGTAAGAGTTATAAAAATCTAAAGCTCATCAATTGCCAGTTGAGCTGCCTGCTTTTGGTTTTTTTCCAAAAGCCATAAGAAGTGCGCCACTGTATTTCAATCCATATTCTTCAGCAGATCTGTCAAGCAATCTTCTCATCAAGGAATGGTTTAAAACAGCAATTGGCACAACAAATCTCTATCTTTATTGTCCCACATATATTGCCACACATGGCATTTCTAAAACCTCATCAAGCCAAAATCTCACATTCATGAACCGATCATCAATTTGGATCTGGGCTGCATGTTAAGACACAATAGCTTGGCCCAATTTGCAATATCATAACCTGTACTTTGAGATGCATGAATGGAATGCCTGGGAATGCATTGATTTTCGTTTTACAGCCAGAATGGCTTGGAAGTCAAATATATCTGCAACATCACACAATGCTGGTTATCTTCACTAACAGATAATATTGCAAATATGAAGGTTCTGACAAGATGAGAAACAATGCATGAAAAAGAGGCATGGTTTTTCCACATAAGTACAATTCAACAAAATACAATTCCTTCCAATTATACAAAAGATCCTAAATATAAAGAGAAGTTTAAACTCTTGCTTAATTGCCATTGCAATCTGAGAGCTACCTCTCATTGAGATGCATGCTATTGGTCCTTTCAAAAAATTGTATTAAGCGGTCAAACAAGACATGCTCCCATGGTAATGTACCTGACAAATCTTCTGAAGAGTATGAATTTGAATACATGAGGCCTTGGCACTTTCATCAAAGGGAAAACAAGTGCCCACAACAAATGTCCGCCATTGTTCTAACCTCAGAGATTCTTGGAACATCAAAACAAGATTCTTCTGCTTAAACCGCTGTTAAGGCCACTCATTCACTCACTGAGCTTCATACCTTTGCAGAACCCAGCCTGTGCAACAATGGCACAATGTTGGCAATGCTGGGCGTTAGAAGGTGCAACAAGGATATGGTTGGCTAATTTTGACGCATACTTGGTTAAATATATGACTGATTAAGGGCTTGTTTCTTAAAAGATCTTAAAAGAGCTCCCTTTGGGAAGAAACTTGGTAAATTCAATGGAAACAAAAATTGGTGTGTAATCATTACCCCAAAATTAGGGGCAGTTTCTGTACATAAGAGTATATGGGAAGCTAAAATTGTCCCTTCTAAGAGGCGTAGAAATCTAACAGCTCATCAATTGCCAGTTGAGCTGCCTGCTTCTGATTCTTTTCTAAGAGCCATAAAAAATGCTCAAACAGGACAGAGTCACATGGTATTGTGAGGCCCCCACTGTATTCAAATCCATATTCTTCAGCAGATCTATCAAGCAATCTTCTCATCAAAGGGTGGCACAAAACTGCAGTTGGCACAACAAACATGTGCCTTTGCTCTCCCACATACATTGCCACACAGCCTGCTGGCATTTCTGAAACCTCCAAACAAGATGCATCTTCCTCATAATCACTGTCCAAGTCATGCATCCTTTGTGATTCAAAGGAACTACGTTTAGACCCAAAGGAGCTGCTCCTGCCACTACCAGAAGAACTTGATCTTGATAGCATACTCTTCCTTTGCAGGAAATTAGAGAAACTTTCCAGTTTAGATCTCAAAGAATCCATGGCAAAGCACTAGAAGGTAAGAATCTGCAGATTAAAATATGTGAAGAGAGAAGTGTTGGAATATGGAAGAGAAGGATTGGTTTTATAGCCAGGATGAGTGCGGTGCAATAAGGACGATTGGGTACATAATAAATGCATGGCCCCCATTCTTCTTTGCTGCACATAAATTGTCTGCACATTCCAACAAGTCATGTGCATCTTGTCTACCAATTGCAACCGATAATTACTTGCGGGTACAATGGAATTGTCCCACTGGTAAGCAGTTGTAGTATGGGCCAAACTTGTCAGGCATACCATGTGATGGGTTCTTGCATCTAGTGCAAAAGATGAACACCAAAGCAAGGCACATTCTACCAACTGATGAGGATAAGTTTAGGCAGTGCATCATGCAATGTCTGTATAGGGTAGCATAGAAGTATGCTGAGCGAGATGCTACCTGACATGATAAAGTTTATTTACGTTACCATTAAATATGTTTGACCTTCAATTTGAATACTTCAATTGTTTTGCTGAATTCCCATGCCTAACTCCAAAAGCTTACGAAGAATTGTATAAAAAGAACATACTCAAGCTAAGGGGAACATACTCAAAGCCCAAATAACGCATTTTGAAACATGAAGTCTAAAAATTATACATGGTGAGCATGTCGAATAAAAGATTTTATAGCTTGTATGGTGCTGCGTGGTGCTTGCATTGGATAATTTAGCTAAGTATCAGTAACTTTTAAAATCCAAAGGCCTTCTACTTTTCTGCAATAAGAGCAGTAAGTAATCATCCTGCTAATTAGCACTGCATGCATATTGTTAGCAGCATAAGGTGTTATGTTTGACAGCAGCTTGCACATTGACTGAGGTTTTAGAAGCTCTAAGCTTTCTGATCTTGAATCCTAAATGGCCACATGATATTCTGAGAATATACCCTGCAAGCAACTAGCTAATGGGTTGAGACAATTGCATTGGCCGTGATATAAAGTTAATTTCGGCTATTCAGCACCATATTAGTAATGAAATTTTCTGTTCCGCATTATCACTATTAGAACTTGTCCTTTTGCATGAGTGGTTTCTTGTTGACAGGTGATGCTGATAAAAAGATAAAATCAGCCTCAATATGGCCATGCTGTTGTTCTAGTCCATGTCATTAACACAACTTCTGGTCTTGGCCATGCTTCAATTGCACGTCCCATGATCGAGAAAATTCGTGTCTTAGTTCTGGTCTTGGTATAACATGACGCATTCCTTGTATGGGAACCTTCCCAGTATGGGGAGATCAATAGAATCATTAATTCATTAAGCTCCTATGTTCTCTTTCATTCTAAGTCGTACGTTCTTTGTTGTCTTTCTTGTGTTCATTTCTAACACATATACTAGCTTGTCCTTTACATTTAAATTCAACTGTGCCTCAAACAACTACCTGGAAACGATACCTTATCCCGGTTCACAAAGAAAGGTAATCTACAGTCTTTTGAAATCCTCTCGTTATTGAGAAATGGGCTATTTGTTTGCGCTTGAAAACAAGTAGCTGTTAAGCAAAACTACACATGACGATGGTTTTGGACGTAAACAGACAATAAATTGATACGAAGAACATGGATGATGAAAGAATGTACAACAAGAAATAGAGCATGATATTTTGAAATGAGAGCATTTTTCTGGTTCATACTCAATACTTAATATTTCTTCTGTACAACACATGATCGCAAGATTAAACAGCCTAATACACGAGGACAAGTTTAAACTCTTGCCTAACTAGCAAAGAAATATGAGAGATCATGTACCTGGAGTTGAGATGAATGCTGCTCAAGCAAAGACATGCTCCCAACGTAATGTGCGTGACAAATCTTCTGAAGAGTATGGATTTGAATACTTCTGGGCCCTTAGTGAACAATGAACACAAGTGTACATTGGCTCAATGACCTTGATACACAGCCTGTGCACCTTAGCAGAAAGCAAAATACTGAATAAGATTGGGATGTGAAATATTGCAGGCGCTTAAAAGGTGCGACAAGAATATGGTTGAAGCAAAAGTGGTTAATTATTTGACTGATTAAGGGCTTGCTTCTTAAAAGATCTTAAAGGAGGTCCCTTTACGAAAAACCTTGGTACATTCAAATGGAAACAAAAATTTGTGTGTATTCATTACCCCAACATTAGGGGCAGTTTCTGTACATAAGAGTATATGAAGAGCTAAAATTGTCCCTTCTAAGAGGCGTAGAAATCTAACAGCTCATCAATTGCCAGTTGAGCTGTCTGCTTCTGATTCTTTTCTAAGAGCCATAAAAAATGCTCAAAAAGGACAGAGTCACATGGTATTGTGAGGCCTCCACTGTATTCGAATCCATATTCTTCAGCAGATCTAACAAGCAATTTTCTCATCAAAGGGTGGCTCAAAACTGCAGTTGGCACAATAAATCTGCGCCTTTGCTCTCCCACATACATTGCCACACAGCCTGCTGGCATTTCTGAAACCTCCAAACAAGATGCATCTTCCTCA
>JAANSK020071465.1:0-16723 GCA_011763485.2 Isoetes engelmannii | reverse complement strand
CAGTACATGCTTGATGTATTTTGATTTTATTCTTGAATATATAGACACTCGTCCTTCAAAACAAAAAAAAAAAGATTTTAAAGCATACAATACACTATAGGAAATGCATAAAATCTTGATGGGACGCAGCCGGAATTGACTCCAAAAACACCCGAGTGCACCAACGTATGAATTTGAACCGGAATTGAAAACAGTTTGCAGATAATCAGATGATTACCATGATTAGAGGAGTACCGAAGCTAGAATTGGTGCCTGTTACATGAATGGAAGCACCGCATCAAGCAATTTGAGCTTGAAACAGGGGAAAATCACAAGCAATTTGAGCTTGAAACAGGGAAAAATCACAGAGGTCTGTTGGGGATGAAGAAATATCGATTGAGTGGGGAAATTCTGGTCGGATTTATATATATGAGTTTATTTTCGGAAGCCAGGCCATTCCATTCCATTCATATAAAAACGATTTCGCCATACTATTCCGTTGCAGGCCAAGACTTAACAAAGCCAGCGATCTCAATCTCTTCAGGACTTACTGCAGGACTCAATCTAGGACTCAAGCCAACGAAATAATTGGCAAGTTTCTTGTACCAGTCAGTTTCTTGGAGCTTGCGAGTGATTTGAGCAAAAGCTCCATCGGATTTGGGCTACGGCCTGCTACGCGGGCAAATAGCAGGGGAAGGGCATTCCTATAATTCATAGAAATATAGGGGTATTTTCATAGTTTAAGTAAAATACAAGGGCATTTTTATAATTTTCCCAAATTTTATTTACAAACCTATCCCCTTCATGGGTCCAAGGAAATCAAAGGCAACCGTGTGCATCATCCTCAATTGCAAAGCTACAACAATTCTTCATTATAATTGTTGTGAGGTACTGACTTCTATATATGCGTGCTATATTGTGGAGTTTCTTCGCAATTTTAACATGTACAGGCTTGTTATACCTTGAATGCATTGCTTCTCCTGATGGTCAATATAAAGTGTATAATTTCCATAGTGAAATATGGCTAATTATGTCAGAAGTTAGGGGCAACCCTAGGCACCATTAATAGTTTGTGGAGACTAGTTGTTTCTCCATAATAGCTATGGGCATTGACTGAGCTTTCTTAGATTCTATGTACCAGTAGTGGCTACTCTATGTTGTATCTATTGAAAAGGAGCATGAGCACCATCTCTATAGTGGTAGATGAGTTGATTGACACATCCTAGTCCTCTTATTTCTCTATAATGTTATTGAGGTATGCCACACAGCCTTGCACGTGTTGGTTAATGAACATGTCCATGATGAAGGGAAAGAGGGGAGACTACAAGGTATGTAGAGATATTGTAAAGGGAAAGGGAGCTTACCCTTTTCACAACAGCAACAGGGTCCCAATGACTGGTGGCAGTCGGGAGAGGGTCTGCCGCTTTGCAGAAAGTGGGAAGCTACCTACTGCTGCGGCCTCCTGCTATTGATATACATGTTGGCGACTAGTTCAGCGGAATCGACTGCTCTGACTTCCATTCCGTGATAGGGTGATATCATTGGCATCACCGAAATGATCTTCCGAGTCTAAAAATGACCGACTACCATTTTGTTGATGTGGACTTCTGATAATCTTCACACAAAGGCTTTAGCCAATGTATTATGAATAGTTTAATTTCTATTTATTTTCAACTGTGTTGTTCACATGTCAGTGTCCACTTTTAGATAAATAGAAAGCTTGAATTGAATTTTATCGTCCACTACAAAAAAAGCCTATGGGGCCTATAAATGAAAGAAACCTTAGACGTAATAAGCTCACTGATAAACTATACATGTGTGCATTTCAATATAATGATGAAGGCACAATTGAGAGCGCATGTCAAGGTCCTCCTAGATGTATGATACTAGTTTACTGAAGGCATCTGCAATATCACATGTAGTGGTCGATTAGGTGCAATCAACCAGGCATATTGTGCTCGGATGGTGCAAACGTTGGGCAATGCTGAAGAGTGTGGCACTCATCTTGAATAACTCCCATATGCCCGGTTTTCTCACTCTTTTGAATCCATTTGCATGTTTCAATTCTGAGGTGGTATGCTCTAGTGCAAGTGGAAGCGATCGTCCTGTGCTTCTCCATGGGTAATTGTGACAACAGGTATGGTTGTTGACTACGGGCTAGCGTGGGATTATCTGGCATTTGTAGTGTGATGTCTTTACCAGCTCTAAAGCATTAGCATTCCAAATCTTAGTAAGGAAGCATATACTTAAATATTGCTTCAAGTGATTGTGTGATCCTCATTGTTCCATATCTTTACACACCCATGTTCTTGCACATTCTACCTCGAAAGCCAACTACGGATGTTGAGGGTATGGGAGCTACTTCGAAACCCATCCCCCGGATCGCCTTGCGACCATGGTTTTGACTTCTAATCCTTCCTGAACCCGTTCCCAAGGTCACCCCGTGACCATGGTTCAGGTGCTCGTTTTAGTGCGGACGTCCTACTTGCCATCCCGGATGCAAGTCTTAAACATGATTGCTATAGTAGTTAAATCTATGTTGACCCACCTACTCCTTATGTGGCCTTCACGGATTATGAGTCAAATGAGGATTTTGCTGCACGTACGCTTCACTCTTCCATGTGGCCTTAGAGAGTGATTGACCTCGCCACAAGATCAAGTACTCGACAATATCTCTATTGTGTAGCTTTCGAATGCGAGTGTCTAGAATCGCCTCAGGAAGTACCTCCGAGCTAAGGACTAGGGGTATTGTCACCGGAGCTATCAAGTTATCCGTAGACAATATGGCTTGTTTAGGTTGGCTTACATGGAAGACTGGGTGCACACCAATCCCTTCCAGAAGCTCTAGCTCATATGCTACATCATTGATCCTTCTTAACACTTTGAAGGGTCCTGCATATCGGGGCGTTAACTTAGGAACATTTCCTTTGACTAATAGTTTCAAGGTGTCGACCTTGAGAACCGAGGGGTAAACAATTCGTAGGAATGCATACTCGCCTTCCTGGAAGGTTAACTCCCTACGATGTTTATTGCCACTTGGCCTGGCTCGATCCTGAGCATTGCTAAATTGGCCCTACATTGATATACTATGGCTTGCATATCTTCCAACATATGGATATCCGCATCCGTTTTGATGGCTTGATTTGTTCATGTATAGGACCTTGGGTTCCTACCCATCATTGCTATAAAGGGACTCATCTTAGTACCCGTATGATACGCGTTATTGTAAGCGAATTCGACACAGGGCAAATACTTCTCCCATTTGGATTCTTTCTCAAACTTAAAACTTCTTAGCATGTCCTCCAGGATCATATTAATCCGTTTCATTTGTCCATCAGTTTGAGGGTGATGTCCACTGCTCATACTGAGACTTACCCCTAACCCCTTCATGAAATCTCTCAAAAAATGCCCTGTAAATTTGGAATCTCTGTCGCTTATAATTCTTCGTGGCAGACCAAACGTAGGGTACACAACCCTTAGGTATTCCCTTGCCATGTCTAGTCCCGTAGCATCTCCTCTTAGTGCAAGGAACTTGACATACTTTGTCAAGCAATCAACTATCGCCAACACCTGAGTGTGTTGTCGACTAGTTCGTGGTAGCGCGACTATAAAGTCCATGCTTATGCATTCCCACCTTTCCAAAGGTATGGGTAATGGCTGTAGCAGTCCTGGCAACTTTCCATGATTTGCCTTCACTGCTTGACATACTTGGCACTGTGCTATATAAGACTGTACATTCGTCTTTCATGCCAGACCAAAAGTATTGCCGCTTTATCAATTCATAAGTCTTCCATTCTCCCCCGTGCCCTGCTTGCGGGGTGTTGTGAAATTCATAGACGATCTCCTTCCTAAGATTTTCTCCCAAGGGAACATATATCCTCCCTTGTAGAACCAAAAGTTATCATTTTGCGTCCATGAAGCACCTTCCCTTTTGGCAGGATCTTGATCCTTTTCATACAAATCCCTGATTTGCTGGAACTGATCCCATTCCAAGGACACCATCCCCTTAAGGTATTTCATTCGGGAAAGAGCATCGGCCATAGGGTTGTCTTTTTCCGGGTGTGGTGGATCTCAAAGTGGAACTCATGTAAGAAGTCCAACCATTGTGCTTGTCGAGAACTTATTTCCGCTTGACTTTGCGAAAATTTCAACGGCTTATGATCCTAAACACTATAAACTTATGTGGCTCTTTGTTGGTCTCGGACCTCAAATAATGCCGCCAAGTTTTTAGGGCATGAACTATTGCCAACAACTCTTGTTCATAAGTGGCATAGTTCTTTTCTGCTGGATTCAACTTTCGGCTTTCATAAGCCACTACATGCCCTTGTTGCATAAGAACTGCTCACAGAGCTTGTCCACATGCATCCATATAAACCTCAAAAGGCAAATTTAAATCCGGAATTTTCAAAACTGGCTCACTCGATAGTGGAACCTTAATTCGGTCAAAGGCTCGTTTCGTCTTTGCTCTTCCCCCCATAAGAAGTTATGCCCCTTCTTGAGCAAATCTGTAAGGGGTGCTGCTACCTTTGAGAACTTGGGAACAAATTTCTTATAATAAGTGGCTAAACCCAAAAAACTTTTTACATCGGGTACATCCACTAGTTGTGGCCATTCCATTATGGCTCGCACCTTGTCCGGATCCGGTGCTACCCCTTTATCCGAAACAATGTGTCCCAAGTATGCCACTTGTTGGCGTAAAAAGGGGTAGAGAAGAACACTTGGAGCATTTGGAAAAAGTGTTGTTGTTGCTACGGGAACACAAACTTTTTGCCAGATTGTCGAAGTGTGAGTTGAGTAGATCAATATATCGTCCAAGCAAATTTGGACAAACTTATCCAAATACCCCCTAAAAATGTGGTTCATCAATTGCATGAACGTGGCTGGGGCATTGGTCAAGCCAAAGGACATTACCATAAACTCATAATGTCCTTGATTGATTCGAAAGAACGTCTTTAATTCATCCCCTTCTCAAATACTAATTTGATGATACCCACTTCTCAAATCAATTTTGAGAAGTACCTTGCTCCTAGCAAGTGATCCATAATATCATCAATTCGAGGCATTGGATAACGGTCTTTAATCAGGGCTTTGTTCAAGGCTCTATAGTCAATACACATACGCATGGTGCCGTCTTTTTTCTTAACAAGGATTACTGGTGCACCAAATGGTGACTCACTAGGCCGATAAAACCCTTCTGGAGTAGATCTTGAATTTTCTTCTTGACCTCTTCTTGCTCCAAGGGACTAAGTCTATAGGGCGCTCTAGTCACTGGCGTAGTGCCAGGTTCTAATTCTCATGAACAATCTCTCGTAGGGGTACGCCCTTTGGGAGATCCTCCGGGAACACATCCCGATATTTATCAAACAACTCTTCGAGCTTGCTATCTTTTTCCAAAGCGTTTATTTGCTGGGAGGAATCAAAGATATATACAAGATATGTTTCATTACTTCTAGAATGGAAACAACGCTTGGCTTGCATAGCTGTTATTATTTTAGGAGAGACAACATATAGGGAGAGCCCTGGAGGGTAATCTCCTTCCCTTCCTTAGTAATGACTATTAAATGCTTCCTCCAATCAATAGGAGGATTGATCATTCGCAACCATTTCATACCAAGTATCACATCAAACCTAGTAAGTTTGTCTAGATCAAAACTCATTGTTTCCGTGTAATCTCCAATAGTCAAGTTCACACCAACCACCCCGTGGCTCTTAACAGTCTTTATCCAAGGATCTTCGACGGTTTTGCCTGGATGTTAGCTCGATATTGACGTTTCCAAATTTAAAATTTCGCTGGCTCCAAAAATACATTAACACATGTTAACCTTAAAAGGAAAATTCAACCTTTAAGAGAGAACCATCAACCTTAAGGGAGAACCATTGCCCCTTTCAAAAATAACCTTTGCCCTTTAGATGATTCCAAAATATCATCCCACCGTTCCTCTAAATTTAGTGTTGATCACCATCTAACACTCACAGGATCAGAAGCTACCTCGATTTCCTTCTCCATCCCTGTGCTAGTACCTGGCTCTGATACCAATGTAACAGATTTGTGCCTCCAGCACCAAACCGCCGCTCCCTCGGAGTCCCAGACTCCCCCACTGGTGCAAGAGCCCCTGGCTCTTCTGAATGGTAGACCGAATCTGTTAAAGGGAAGGATGGATTAAACAAACTTGTGAGAAGACTTCTGAATTCCCAGAGATATCACATGGGCTATCCGATCAAGACAGGATCGGAATTGTGGAGATGACTGCTCTTCTGATCGCTGCATGCATCCTCTTATACTGGTCGAGGACCATTTTAGATGCATTTGGATGAGGCCAAATGGTCGATTTGCATGAATCGGCCTCCTGCAGGCCTTCACTTGGCCAATTAGGCCAACTGCAATCAGATCTGCCTGATCCGGCAGATCAGGCGTGTACCAAATGGCTTCGTGCCTTATTTTTTTGGTGGTGCCCAATTGGGCGATACCACCTCACCATAACCCCCTTTTTATAGTTTAATATTTATATGTCAATTGTGCCCCTTGTAAATGTTCATAACAAATTTCTATAAGTGATGGACTTGGTGGTGGCTATTTTTTCCTGGTATGGTAGCATATGTTCTTATGTGAATGCATAACTGAATTTGAGTTCAGCACTAACTTGGCAACATTAGCCGAGATGCCTTCGCAATTTGTCATGTGAACCCTACATTACAATGGCCTGCCACATACAAAATATCCTATTTTCTTATTTGAACTTTTCTACCTTTTTTTTTTTTTTTGTGAAAAGCAATTTTTTTTTGTTTTTTTTTTTTTTTTTTTTTTTAAGAAAGGGGACTTTTAATTACTCAATATAAAGTATTACAAAATTTGTTGAGGAACAATCCATCAACATGAGTTATAGGAAACTTAACGTCATAAATAACAACTGTTTGATATACAACCATCAATAGGAAACCTAACTGTCCAAATGAAACTTGATCAGCTATGAAGATAACTAAGAAGAAAACTGCAATACTAAGTAAGCCGATATTACTCCTCGCTATTTTACTTTGTAGGCCTTTGGAGTCACCATTGTAGGCCGAAAGTATCAAAATTTGTTGGACTATATACAGCATCAGGAGTGATCCAACACCACTTAGGATATTACATGCCACAGAATCGAAAGCTGCATCAGCAATTTCCATAAAGAAACCTTCCACAAAACCTGATGTCCCTTCAGAAGTCTTCATCTTGAAACCATATGCAATCATCAGTCATGCTCCCATCAACATTAATCATGAGTAGGCCAGGAAGTTGTTTCCAAGCAATGTCATCCCAGCTTCTAAGGGCAATTATAAGCCAGAGGAAAGGAAAATCAATCTCAAACATAGCACTAATTCCTTCCGACACAAAACTACCAAGGTGATAGTGATAGCTGTTCCTAAAGGCCAGGAACTGATTAATAGACATGAAAGAGCTGAAGGAGAATAGCAGAACAACAAAATCCAGGTCTGATAACCATCCAGAACAATGTTTTTGAACCTAGCACTAATAGGACCAAGTTTTCTAGGAGGAAAATGCAGTCCCATGCTGTTCAATCTGGCCCAAGCTTCAGAATCAGAAATGTACTCAATTTGAGGGTGACCACTAATAATTTCAGCTAAAAGATTCAATAAATCTGTAATCAACAAAGTCATTAGCCGAGAGGTTGACAAGATTACACTTGAAGTAAGAAGAAGATCCAACAAATTGACCAAAAGCAAGCCATTTTCTATCAAAACCATCTTTCTTTTTAGATCTATGAGACATAGCAGCAATAGACAGTTCAACAAAAAAAAAAAAAAAAGAAACTTCAAACTTGTGATGCCCATGTTTCTCCTTCCAATTGACAATGCATTTCTGTATCTCCAAACACTCCACAAGGCAATTTGCTTAAAGGAATTAATAAACGTATTTGTCCCTCCTAGAAAATTAACAACAAAGTTCTGGAAATGAATCCTATAACCCTTAGAAGTTGACAATGAAATAACCACTCCCAGAAAGGAGCAATCCTTGGGCAAGAAAAAATATGGCTTACAGATTCAGAGGTATTCTTACACATGTCACAAGTAACATCAAAATCAGGGTCAATACCCTGAAGTCTCTTTTTTAAGTAACATTTGGAAGGAATAGCCAAATGAAGAGAAAGCCAGGCCATGAGTTGAATTTTAGGCTGACAGTAAGTCTTCCAAGAATTCTTCAGCATCTTCATAAAGACATTAGGAGCAATATTCCACCTATGGGGAAGCCTGTCAGATTTCTCCTCAGCAATAAGACTATATACTTTAGAAACCTTGTACTCTTTGAATGTCCCTATAGCCCAGTTAAGACCATCATGCATAGTACAGGAGTTGATAGAGCTGAGGCAGGCACTGACATGATTAAAAATAAGTCTATCAGTACTAGATAAGAGACCAAGAGCCTTTATATTATTCCAACTTCTCCAATTATCCCTATCCCAAAGGTCAGAGACAATCGAGATTCCAGCATTATCCCACTTCTTATAGGTCTTGGGATGCTCCTCTGCAAGAGAAGAAAACCCATTCTTAGCAAAGATAGAGGACCAGAAGATAGAGAAGCCACCACAATAAGTAGAAAGGGACCTCTACCACAATACTCCATGCACAGAGAAGTTTCCTCATTAAAGTATTATTACCAGCCTTAAAAGGGTAGAACACAGAATCTGGCAAGGAATGTTGGTAGTTTGACCTGTTAAATGGTTTGGATTTCTTCAGCCATTATCTAATGAAATCCATAGCAGGAGACTTGTTACCAGGAATTGCTTTCCAAATAAACTTAGCACCCAGGGCCTGGGCTTGTTTAAATAAGGACTTGCAGCCCAGACCACCTTGATCTTTGTCATGAGTCCAATTCTTTCCACTGAAGACAATGCAAATCACCCCAAATAAAATCCCTAACACATTTATGAATCAGAGTATAAGTCTTCTTATCATCTATGAGAATTGAGGAGAAGTAGACATGCGTACTTGCTAGTGAAACGTAATTTCGAACGTAATGGGACTAAAATATACATATTCTTTATTATAAAGATTCCAAGTAAAATGACGTTCGAAAACTATGGAGTGTGAAGGTGAAGGCAAGAACCCAGAATACTGCAACCAGATGTTTGGCTGATAGCTTGCCGGAGGATGGCTGCAGTGATGATGGGTCTGTAAATGCATGGGATCACTTTTTTCGATGACAGAGGCTTGCTCTTGGCGCCGACCTTCTTCAAATAGGAAAGAGCGCGAAAATGCCAATTGCGCGACCTGACCGGCACGGCGATGTCCGCGTCGTGGCTCACGTCGACCTCGATTGCTTCTATGTTCAAGGTTACCCTCAAATTCTATACTTCTGCAAAGTCTTTCTGTTTATCTGCAACAGAGTTGGGATTAGTTATTGACAAGCCTGTACATGACAATATTCCTTTCATCTTTACATTGAACTGCACCGCGTGCATACCATAAGAGTTTCCATGGCATAACAATAAGTCTCTTAAGTACTCACAATGCAACCTATGCTCACAAGGAAGCATTCTAGTGTTATATAAACCTTATTAGATAGGGCACTGTTGATTGTCGCCATGATTAAAGCTTTTCTGATGACATTATGTTATGTGGAATGGCTTTGGGGACAGCATTCTTGCTGTTCCAGAGTGACTGGAATACTGGGAGCCCCGTTAGGGGCGACCGGTATTCCAGTCACTCTGGAACAGCAAGAATGCTGGACTCAAAGCTCATTCCACAACGTCATGGACAAATCTTCAAAAATCTAACCTGTTACAGTAGGTAAAATCAAGAATGGGCAGGCCCATTTCCATTCTGAAATGCAAGAATGCAGACCCGGTGTGCAAGAATGCACAGCCCGTGTCCATGACGTTTAGATAGAAAACTTGTAAATCGTTTGGAATCTCAAACTACTGATTCGTAATCTGACATACCCACAAACACTGCACTAGAGTTCGAATTATATGTCATGTACGGGAGACACAGCTAGAAGGTTCTTTGTCATCTTGGCTTGGGGACCTCACATTGTCTTTCTAATTTGCAGTAGAGCAGAGAAAAGATTCTGCATTACTTGGGAAGCCAACGGCAGTTGTACAATATAATTCATGGAAAGGGGGTGGTCTTATTGCTGTTGGCTACGAGGCTCGTCAATTTGGTGTCAAACGGTAATATGCAAATTGGTTTTGTTTTTCAGAGCTTAAGTAAATGTTGTAATGGCCCACATTTTTCCGCCACAAAGATCTTCTGCATACATATACATGCATTAATATTAAATGCTTTTCTAGCTTAAACTGAGATGCGCTCAATCTGTGCGTTGGGAACATATGCAGAATAGATTGCACATAATATTTCATAAAAGTTCCCCTATCATAGAATATATATAGGATTAATGTATTTTTTGCATAAAACCATGTGTTGGTGTATGGTACCCAATGGCTACCTATCAGATCTGAGTTGTTCTATGTTTGGGGAATGATAACTGATCCCATGAGCTTGCAACAATGCTTGATGTTTAGCCTTTGTGGATAGATGTCTCTTTGTTCTCAAGTTTTCAAGTACTTTCTTGAGGGGAGTGGATTCTATAATTGCTAAACCGTGTAGGGGGAAAAAGAAGGGGAATGAGATGGAAAAGAAAACAAACAACACTGAATTCAGTATTTCATGTACTGGATTCTTTTTTCGAAAAGATTAGAGTAAAATATCCAAAGACTAATTACCATTAATGGGTGTTTATACACTATATGAGGTAGGGACAGAACATGGAAGAAAAAATAGGTGGATAATTAATTTTGCATAAGGTCTAGAAGCCTCATCAAATCTAATTTTGAGCAGGCGGAAGTTGAACTTGTGAATGTGAGCACATTCAAAAGTTCGACTTCAGGCTTTTACATGTTCATCACACGTATTTCTGCATATTCTAATTTGGAGAACTGCTTTCTTCTTCTCCTTCTCCTTCTCCTTCTCCTTCTCCTTCTCCTTCTCCTTCTCCTTCTTCTTCTTCTTGCATGGGCATGCAAACTTGAAGAATGATGGTCTATTGTTGTTGGCAATTTTGTCAGTATTCTTTTCTTCTTCCTTTCTTGTCAATGTTGTCCAGTTTTCATAATGGTAGTAACCTTTTTCTAAACGATACATGAGCATGAGTAATAGAACACTGGCACAGTGTAATAGCATGCTTGTATACTGCATCTAGTCATGCTCTGGCAAACTTTTGAATGCCATAAGCTGCCTAAACCCTTTAGCGGCTTGCCTTTTGAAGTTATGCACTCGTGCATAGCTTCATGATTAGATGTTTTGGGGATTTCTATGCCAAACAAAATTCTTATTTGTGTGAAGCTTCTAATCAGGTCAATGCGAGGAGATGAAGCAAAGAAGTTATGCCCTGATATAAATCTTGTTCAAGTGCCCGTGTCACATGAGAAAGCTGACCTTACTATTTATCGAGATGCTGGAACAGAGGCGAGCTCAGTTTGCATTGTTTTTTGAAGATTTCGAAATGTTTGGAATTTCTTATCATAGTCTTTTTTCTTTACCGTTCCCCTTCCCAGGTAGTAAATATTCTTGCACGTACAGGAAGATGTGAAAGAGCATCCATTGATGAAGTGTATCTTGACATCACAGAGGCTGCCTTAACTCGTCATTCCCAAAGGCATTGTGTAGTTTCCACCTTCAACCAAGAGGCTTTTAAAACACACATTGTTGGCCTTGCCGATGTATGGCCTGCTTGAGCTTTCATTGTTATTGTTTTATTAATTCTGTGCATTTCCTGATTTGAGGCATCGGAATTATTGATACAAGGATGGTGAAGTAGAGAAATGGCTCTGTGCAAATGATGGAGATTATGGTGACCAGTTGTTAGCTTGTGGGGCCTTCATCATTGCTGAAATACGAATGGCAGTCTTAGCAGAAACTCAATTCACCTGTTCTGCAGGAATTGCTCACAACAAGGTAAATTTGTCAATCACGCCCTAGAACGAGCATATGAAAAAGATTGTATAATTTCTAGTGAGGTATTTATTGGCTCTGTAGATGCTTGCAAAGTTAGCTAGTGGTATGCACAAACCTTCCCAGCAAACAGTTATTTCCTCAAGTGCGGTTCCTGCCTTGCTTGCGTCTTTACCTATACGGAAGATGTGAGTGCTCCGTTACCTATTTTTATGTGGAATGCATTGCATGGATGGGTTTCCGCTCATGTAGAGTTTGTCATGGTGGCATGCTAGAGGACAGTTGGGTGGCAAGCTTGGACATGCCTTGGAGACTGATTTGGGAGTCAAGACAGCAGGTGATCTTTTGCAATACTCGGAGAGCAAGCTGCAAAGCCTCTATGGATCAAACACTGGGTATGATTAAATTCATTAATTTCTTTCTCGTTGAATACGCATCTGGTGCGTTTGGGGCCTATAATGTTGTCACAAACAAAAATATTTGTAATTATTAGCAGGTTTGAAGTCCTTCTAGAAAAAGATCTCTCTTTAGTAAGTACAAAGTTGAAAGCGTGTCTTATGAAAAGTCATCGAAAGATATTGTCACCATGGAATATGTATACTTCCGGCTCATAAGTATGATATTTCTGTAAATTTTCAGAACCTGGCTCTGGAGAATTGCTAGGGGCATAAGCGGAGATGAGGTTCAAGAGCGTACGCTTCCAAAAAGCCATAGTAGTGGGAAAACATTTTCTGGACCTGCAGCATTGAAGGATCATAATTCTGTAACTTTTTTTTCGCTTTACCATAACGTTACTACATGTGAAACACTAGGCACTACTACACTAGCATCTGCAACATAGTTGTGACTTCTTTTTTGTTGTTTTTGCAGGTTAGCTATTGGCTAAAGCAACTTGCTGAAATGCTTCAAGAACGCCTACATTTGGATATGCAGCAAAACCATCGAACGGCGCGGCTCCTTACCTTGCATGCTGTATGTCACATGGTATTTCTCACATGCCTATACACCTCTTCTCATTGTTGGTTCAAATAAACATCATTGTCACATGTCTGTCAATTTGCACAGCAAAGTAGTCACAGTAATGCAGGCAGGAAGTTCCCATCAAAATCATGTGCTCTAAGATATGGCAAAGATAAGATCGTTGAAGATGCATGCATCCTCTTCGACCGGGGACTGAAGGAGTACTGCTCAGCAGTCCCACATTTGTCTACAAAGCAGAGGGTTTGGTCGGTTAATGGATTATCAATAACTGCATCCAACATAATTTCCTTACCTGCGGTTAGTTTTATAACATTGTTTAGTGCTTAAATTCCATTGAGATATTGTTAATAACTTCCCGCATATTGTTAATAACTTCCTATATGCAGGGGGTAGATCGTATAACTCGTTTTTTTTCATCAGCACCAAATGTTGATAGTGAAGTCTTAAGTAATACTGCGACAGAAAACCCTGCCAATGATTGTGGTTTAATTGAGGAAGCCAATTTTCAGACAGATTGTGATGGGCACGTTCGAAATGAGGGTGAAGAGGCAAGTTCTTGCCATGAAGTTTTGGCTTCGGTATTCCCAAATGGTGCTTTTCACCAGAGAGAGAATAAAGATAACTTCAAAGGTGAGAGAGATCTTGAAGCTGAAGATACACAAGAATCAAATCCAACTGTTGGATCAGAAGTATGGAACATGCAAATGCAGGAGAGGGACAACCTTGAATCAGCAAGGCTGGATGTGGAAGGGGCACCATCCATGAAGCAAGAAGGGCAACCAGTAGGAACAACCCAACATGAATTTCGTCCAAATAGTATCTTATGCAAGCCGAACAAAACACAAGCTTCTCTTAAGCTGAAGGATCTATGGGAAAGGAAGGAAATTAATTCTAGTAGCTTATTGCCACAGTATGAAAAAATTGATGAGAATGTACTTTCCGAACTCCCTTTGGAGATCCAACTAGAAATACGGGAAATGTACCAACAGAAGCAGTTACCTAAGACTAAACGTTCAAAAATTGAAGATTTCTTTAAGAACCCCAAATTATAAAAAAGGTGAATAATATTGCTCCAAAACTGTTTCAGGGACCTTGTACAAATAATATTGTTTTAGCACTAACTATTGGCAATGGGGCTTTGTAGAAATATTATTGTTCTATCACTATTGGCAATGAAATATCGATTTGGTGTTTGGGGAGGCATGACACAATGTTAGGCCTTAAGGGATGGCCATGGATGAGTTGTATTAAACTTACCACGGTGCTACCAAGGGAGGGTATAAGTGCAGAATATGTATTATTTAGAACCATTGGGAATAAACTTTGCATGAAAACATGGGGTAAGATGCCATGTGTCTAACACAACAGTTATGTGGTATTCAACTAGAAATAACATCAGCGAGGTGTATAAAATTGAATTGAATGTTTTTTATTGTCCACGGTGGGATCATGGATCTCGATGAAGGACATAGACACGGAGAATCTAGAGAAATTCAAGGTGATCTTCATAAAATCTTTGAGAATCTAGAGGAATCTTGATGGAATCTCTGAATTGACTTTTGGTCAGATTTGTTCACGGACTCTTTGTTAACCTTGACGAATCTTCATGGAATATTGGAGAATCTAGAAAAAAATAGAGGGACCTAAGGGAATCTTCATAATATCTTTGAGAATCTAGGGGAATCTTGATGGAATCTTGAGTAATGCAGGGTAATCTTTATAGGGTCTTAGAGAATCTAGGAAAAAGACAGAGAATGTTGGAGAATCTAGAGGAATCTTAGAATAGTCTTCGAAAATCTAGAGGAATCTTTATAGAATCTTCATTAAATGACTTTGAATTGTGCAGTCCCTCATAGTACATGAGGGACCTCTATAGGCGTTCCTTTTTTGTTGACGGGCTAATTGTTCAACATCTTGTAACAAAACTTCATTTAAAGAGAAGTCTCTATATGGCATTGTAAGAGGCTCCAGACGCCCAAGTTACTGTGCTACATATTGACAATTGTGATTCTATGGCAATGTTTTTGAGCTAAAGTCGCAAAGCACACCGACAAACCTCCATGCATTCACACCCTCATTGTATCTTCCTTTTTGTTCGGAAAGTTTTACTTGTCCTTTTCTTGTCATAACAATGTTGAAACAATTCAAGGTGATAAGTGATATAATACAAAGCCTTAGACCTTGCATCATTCAAGTATCATAATATAGTTACTTTTGTTGTGGGGCACATGAAATTGTATAGAACTTTATGATTTGTGTGCTCTCTATTCACATTTACAACTCGATTCATATTTCTTTCTTATTATTGTATATTACTTTCTTCTCTGAATATTTGAATTTATATTCCTCATATATTAAAGGTAAATTTCGGTTTGCTATTCATATTGCCTTCTCATTTCCTTGGATTTGTGTAAGATCTTCTTGCTGAGAAATTGGGACCCATAATCCCTACATAAAAGAGATTGTGCTATTTATAAAAGTATATATATTCTTTGTCTTGGACATAATTTGAAACATGGATCTAAATGCAAAGCTTGATTTATTAGTTTGGATATATGGCATCATTGTCTTTGAATGTTTTATATTTTTCCATAGCATAGTCCCACAATATATGAAACAATAGATGTTGGGAGGAATATTTAGATTAGCTAATGGAATGTATAGACTCAGAGGATGTATAGGTATTGTTTTATAGCATATTTCAAGGAAGCACACATTTCCCAATATACAACCTCAAACGCATGAGCGTGTACCTCGTTATATGGTTGGAAAAGATCACATATATGTATGTATGTCACGATGTATATGTCAGAAAGTAAAAACAAACCAAAACACAACACAGGGCCAAAAACTTCTGGCAAAATCATACTAATAAAAGCCTTGCACCTGATAATATGAAGATCATGGTAAATGGGAAGTTGCATTTTGTTCATCTTGTGTTTCTGGCACCCTATTGCAAGTGAAGATCGACCATTTGACCAAGGACGCCAAAAAATGTAAGTGGCTCCCCTTTCAGATCCCAGGTCAAATATAACACAGGTCGCCAAGACCTGTGGAAAGGGCTCCCCAATGCCCGTATCTCTATACAACCTCCTTCCAAGCATTGTCAAATAAATATCCTGCCTACAACTGCTATTATTTTGGTGTGCTATTGGAAAATATTGTTTTTCATATTGCCAAATCTGGACAAAATACAAGAGAAGTGATAAAACAAAGTAAGCTATTCGGTTAATAAATACTATAACTGAAAAAGTTAAAAATGGTATGTGATACTGACAAAGCCATAGAGTTCAATTAGATACTCAACATGTTGAATCCTAGGTAGAGTGCTTAAGTCAAACTTGTTCAAGTTGGATGCTTTATGATCGTATTAGATCATACAACATATGGATGTAATATAAGTTATTATATAGTAGATGTAAATAAGTCTTTTGAACATCTCACAATTATATGGAAGTAATTAAAGCGAAAGAAGTAAAGTAAATCTGGTGTTTCTATCGATTTACTATAATTCATTATGACCGGATCCAAAACCAGAGGGCGAACACCATCATTCAATAACTGTGACATTATATTCCTCGAATTCGTGGTCGTATATTCTATTATGATGATTACAATAAAGCATTATTGAGAAATGGAACTTGCTTAGTGCCTTGTTTAATCAAACACATATTTTCTCTTTTGAAAGTTGACATAAGAATTTAGTGTGCCCAATTCGTTTGGTATTTGGAAATCGTATTCTGGGTAAGGTTGGGACTATGATTTTGGTATTGTATTGTATAAAAAATGGTATATTTTGGGCAAGTTGAGG
>JAANSK020071354.1:1886-16727 GCA_011763485.2 Isoetes engelmannii | reverse complement strand
GAATTCCGGTCCAACCGGTGGGGCCTCGCGACCGGCGGTAGCCGGGAGCGGGTCACCGGTTGGACCGGAATTCGCCCCCCTAATTCCTTTCGCCCCCCTCTATCGAATACCTAAGGTCCAAAAAACACATATGAATCTGACAGGATGCATATGCTACTGAAGGGAAAAAGGGCAGTAAATTTAAGGTGAACAAGCACTTCAGTTTGAAATTCAGTCTTTTTCTCTGATTTGTAATATATTTAGCAGTATTCTCTTAACATCACCTTAGCATTCCTTATTAATATATTCTTTGTTTTTCTTTGATGATTCTTATGTAGCTACTCTTTTTGGGTTGCCCGAAGGGCATACCGTGGGTGAGGATGGAAGAAGCTGGGTATATTCTTAGAATATAACTTTTTGTAGGGTTATGATTGGAGTATAAGTAGGAATAAACCCATAAGATGTGATTTCAACGGACGGAGATAAGAGCAAAAAAATAAAAATAAATAAATAAATAAATTGACAACTCCCCTCTCACATTCTAATTTCGAACGCGCAGAGACAGTTCACTTCAAGTCTGTTCACTTTGACTTCGGCTTGCATGCAATTGATTTCATGAAGGAAACTCGGATTTGGAAGCCTGTTTTTGTTCTGAGTAGTGCCTAACGTGTTCCTTAGAAAAATCCAAATGCTGTTATGAAAGATTTTTGTTATAGCTGAGAGTAGAAGCGGCGAAGATGGTTGAGAATTTGGAGTGTCTGGTGCAAGATTTGATGGTGGATCCTAAACATAATTTCCATAACTCCATCCTCGATTCCCATTCCATCCCTCCCATGCCTTCTACTGAAGATAATTGTGAAGTCGATTGAAGGAATTGTCAAGAAGAGATCGATTGCCAGCAGTAATTGGAGTGCGGAGAGCATCTGCGGACATTATCTGTGGAGATCGTTTGCCAGAAGTAGTTGGAGTGTTGCATTCGTACTTGGATTGGATTGTGTTGAGAAGTGGGACCAACTGAGCTTTCATGCAGGGGAAGACCATAATTTTGCTGTGTGAGTCGGTATAGCTAAGAAGTTGTTAAGGAGATCGAATTTGTTGTTGAATCCTGTTGTGTGAATCGACAGGAAGAAGTTGTCAAGAGGAGGTTAAACCTCCTGTCGAGGAGAGCGAACTCTTAAGATAAGTGGAAAGAGGAAGAAAAAGGAAACCCAAGAATCTGATAGATGGTACAGGGTAGAGCATGCAACTCTCCGATGGGAAACCCTATGATGCTTTAGCATCTTGTTTCTTTTCGTAATATGGATTGAGCTCTTTCAAATTGAGACTTCGTGATTTCCATGGTTTTAGTGGCATTTATTGTATTTGTCTTAATAGTTATGATTTAAAAAAATAGAAGCAACCAGTTGGTTTGGAACCTCCCATAACTTGCTTGGCACTTTTACGTGTACGTAAACCAACTTAGAAGGCACGTTTGTTTCTTGTTTAAAAATGTATGCCACATGTTAATATTTTATTGGCCACATGTTAATATCTCATTAGCTAGAAGGTAACTCTTGTTTAAAAATGTATGCCACGTGTAATATTTCATTAGCTAGAAGGCACATCAAAAATAACACCATGTCTGTTTTATGTGTCATAATGCTATTTTTTTTTATTGAAAATAACCACGTGTCAGCATATTACTTAAAAGGCAAATTAGAAACAACACCTTGTTGTTTCTATGTGTTATTATAATATTTTTGTACATGTCATTTTTTCAAATAAAAAAACAATTAAAAACAATAGCTAGATTTCACACATGTGGAACTTTCTTAATAACATGTAAAAAAAACCATCTAACGTTCAATGTTGTAATTTAGTTTTTATTTTTTTGAAGAACTGAATCACGAATGTATTAAAAGAATAATAATGTTACAAAGTGAGTGAGGAGGAAAGAGAACTGCCCCAATGAGACAGAGATACCTCAACACTCCACAACAAGCTCAATGCACCACTAGCTATGTACAAACCCACCACTACCATCCACAATGCCCAAGACATCTCGCCAAATGAAGAACTTCTGCTCTGCCGATCCGAGAACACGAGAAAGCTCTGAAAGAGCTTATACCTGAGGGGTGAGAGCATGTTAGGGTGTGCCTATTTTTGTATCTATTGAGGGCCCAAAAGGTACCCAGAAAAGTACTCAAACATTGGGTACTTTCAGGGCTTGATAAGGTCTTATGAAGCATGGAGTTTGAATGTACATGCACTCTTTCTTAATTCTAACATCAGCTTTGTGCTCTTACGTTGAGCACTAATGTGTTTTTTATTTGTATTTCCAATTTTTGAATCAATTATCATGAAAAGAAAAACAAAAAAGTACTCAGCTATAAAGTACTCTGAGTATGTACTTTGGGATGTGCCAAAAGTGGTACACCCTAACATGCTCTTACCCTGAGGCGGGGAACCTGGGAAGCCGAAGGCTGCTGGATCCCCTGAAAAACAACGCCAAAAAACCCACCAAGAAACAACATGTGATAAAATTTCAAAAAATTGCCTTGGAAACAACATGCGGGA
Organism: Isoetes engelmannii; assembly: GCA_011763485.2. Taxonomy (NCBI): domain Eukaryota; kingdom Viridiplantae; phylum Streptophyta; class Lycopodiopsida; order Isoetales; family Isoetaceae; genus Isoetes; species Isoetes engelmannii. Next base: position 14,192 of record JAANSK020071354.1, on the reverse strand, counting down.
TTTTTTTGGCAAGAACCATGTGTCCAATTTACGAATAAACATACATGTGGACTTCAAATTTTTTTTCTTTTCTTTTTTTTTTTTTTTTTTTTGAAGGACGTATTTCATTGATCATGTATCAAGTACAACTCACGTGACACTCAAGTACAACTCACACAACATCAAGTACATTGGCCAATCTCGAACCCGTGACATCAAGTGTGGCGGGCTGTCCTACCACTGAACCAAGTGCAAACATGGACTTTAAGTGTTGTTTTGCGAAAAAGACAGCAAAAAACTATATCTTGAGCTAATTTTGGGGTGGTTATGTAACTTAGAAGGAAATACAACAGTTATGCATTTAGCCTAATATAAAAAAGGACCTAATGGACCAAAAGTATGTTTCAATTATCATAACGACACCAAGAACACCTAGACTACAAAAATCGAGTTCTGTACAACTCAAAATCGTTTTGCAGAGGACCAAAATCACTGCATTGACAGGGGAAGTGCTGAAAGATCATCAAACGAGTGCATACCATCCTTAGAGATTTGGCAAGAAGGCATTTGGAGCCAGTCAATGTCAAACCAGTGAGGGGCAAGAAGCACGAGCTCATCAACAGGGACTTGCATAAGATCAAGCACAACTCCAGCATAGGCTTCACAATGGCCCTTGTGAAAATAGTACATGGATCAGTGTCCAGTACGCAAGCGTGGATCTGAGACTATTGAGCATTGTTTTTTTCATGTGTGGCCATCTTAGATTTGCATGGGATTGGTTGTTCTACCGTTGTTCATGTTTCACTAACATCAACAAGTGCTTCTGGCAATTTATCCAAGCACTTGGACGGAGTTACAAAGCTAGGCTTTTCATCTTGCTGCAGGATGGTTGCTTTTGTCTATCTGAAAAAGACGCACACTAGCAATCTTCAAAGGTTTGAATGTGGCAGATAATCGTGTTCTCCAAGAAGCTAAGGTCACATTGCTAAGTCATATCATTGTTCTTCACTTGCCCCTCAAAAGAGGCGATTGATCTTTGAGGAGTATTTGGATGTGTGCCCTTATGCTTAGGCAAGTTGCTTCACTTAGTGGGTCTCTGCTTATCTGCTGAGATTTTATTCCCGTGTTTACATTTATACAGGTACTGGATTCTTTGATTCAATAAAGTCTGACATGTTCAAAAAAAAAAAAAATTTGTCGTTCAGAAAGATATCGATTATTGGATGCAGGGATGAGGGCATTATAGCCTTCTTCTAACAGGAAGCTCAGATTATAATAATAATAATATTAGTAGTAATACTACTTATAAAAAAAACTAAGCAATGTGTAATGACTAAGGGTTGCTTTTTTATGTGTTATTGGCTCGTAAATCTACAGCATGGGTTCTATGTTTTGGCCATTGGTTAATCTTATAAGAAGGTTTTTTTTTGTCAAACTGGTATCGTATACCATGGTTTTTTTGTTAATCTGAGGAACTCCCCGGGCTATCACAATGATACGACAATGATGTAATATCATGGGATACTATGATCTCAGCATTGTCTGAACATGCCAGGCTGACGATGCTTAGTTGAGCTAGAAATTCTTTAGATCAAATATAAAACTAAAAAAGGCAAGACACAGGGTGCTTTATGGCTGCACTCGTATAATAAATGATATCAACCTAGCATATAGTATTCACTTCATGAATGGTCATAAGTGTGCTATCCAACTTCGATGAGTTCCAAAATAAATCAAAGGCCTTAAATGCAGCAAATCAAGCATACAATATATCTCATAACCAATGTGCTATTAAGTGCCATGTTTTGTTTTAGTCCACGGTATGTATTCTACCATCAGATACTGGTTGGATATTTAAAGATGTTCAAAGACAACAACATAACCTCAAACATCAAGCTAACCTTTCACATTGCAATTAGGATATTGCATATATGACCATGACTGAAAATATATCTACACAAGAATTAAATTGAAGAACTCTAGTCTTGCAAAACAACACTAGGGTCTGATCCATGATTGCAATATTACAATTTTATATATTAATAAAGTAGAAAAGAAGTTTCCTTCAAAGAATTTAAGGTACATTATAAGTTTCCTTCCAAAAATTTATACAATAGAAGTATCCTTCTAATAATTCAAGTTACTACGCATTTTCCTAAGAGGTCATTGTGTTGCACTCTCGATGGAAGACAGAAAGAAGCTCTTTGTTTCAGAGATAAAGTAATAGTTTACTACACCTTTTGGACAGCTCTCCAAAGACTGCAAGCTATTGGTGCAAGCATCATAAATTCTTGGTGAATTTGTCATATTTATCAACAAGAGATCATCTACAAGTGAAAAATGATCAACCCACCATGGGAACCTAGATGCACGAATGACCCTCAATGGGGAGGGCCATACACTTTCGTCTAATGCAATAGAATGGAATGAGAAGTCCACTATTGTTGAGAAGACCAGTGTGAGAGCATATGCTACCTTCCTCTCATTAGCAATCCAGACACGAAAGTCATTCCCAACCCATTCAACCAATGCAAGCTTGCCCTTACTCTGTACCAACTTCAAGGACTTGCATGACGAGGTGTCAATTCTATTTTCTCGTGCAATTAAGATTTTCCAGGACCAGAAGTCTTGGGCAATGTTGTACTCACATATGCAGCAAGGAGAATCATAATTTCCATCTAGAAAATAGATAGAATCTCCAATCAAAGTTTGTTTCCAGCACCATGTTTCAAAATGTGCTACTACAGGTTTACTTCTACTCCATGTACGAGTATTTGAGTGATAAATGGCAAGGTAATGTAGGAAAGTGAAATTGCATGGATTGTCCACGACAGTAAGGATTATAATGTAGCCGTTGGTCAAGAGGTCGGGCTTTATAGAACAAGACCGAACGTTTGGACCTGTGATCACATCCCTGGGAGGAACTGGAACATCCTCTCAAGCCGAAGCTTTGAATGGATTAAACACACGGAGCTCCCATGGGGACTCCATGCAGCACACAAGACCATGTGAAAATTCAACGTCACTCCCACTTCCGAAATTGACATTCAAACTCAGGCTCCTCCACTGTCTCCTAGAACAATTGGCATTCGAAGATGTAGGAAGATCCACCCAGTTCATGCTAGAGTTCTGAAAATCCAAACAACATAAGATCCGGCGCTTGCAGGCGGGTTGCATCTCCCAAAAAGAGTTAGAGTGAATATGTTTGTACCAAGATTTTGAGACCATAGAGAATCGCCCAACATCGGCTATGTCCTCCAACAAAAGGATCGCTTTGTTCAGAATATCATCCGGCAGCAAAGAGAGATCTGCAACTGCAGCTTTGTGAGTTGTTGTCCCATTCTGTTTTCTTCTTCTTTCCCTTTTCCGGATTCCGTTGGTTCTTCTTGCGCTTTTCTGCATCCGAAAAGAACTTTTGGAACTCCTCGGATCTGAACAACCGGCGAGCATCCTGATAAAGCCCACGAGCTTGGCTATGGCTATGACTAAGGATTATGACGAAGGATTATGCACTACCCTTCTGCTGACATTACAGGGGCTCTTTGCTTGAGCAAGCCATTTATTTATAGCCTTTAACAATAAAGGTCCAATAAAGGTGCCTTTTGCTTCAGCGAGCCCTTTGCTTGGAACATAAAAAATATCTCTAATAGAAAGAAACAAAACACTTTTTTATCGTCACGCCACTAAGCAGCATCCAACTGGAGCTTTTAGTCTATTATAATTGTCTTTGATAATTCCTATGTTTGGATGCAGTATTGTTTTCTATATTCTCTGCCACATTTTTGTATTGTGATGCAAAACAGAACGTGAAATGTGCAATGTAACATGTTACACTTTTCACATATCCCCATAGACCTTATGGTCTCAAAACTTGGTCCCAAAAAAACAACTTAATACCTAATAACTTGCTCCACTACTTCAGAGGTTTATCCACATTTCAAATTACTTTATTTTTGTACATGTTAATGTAAACATTAACTGGCTTTGCTTTTCTTTTTGCTTCTACTTCTGTTTCCCCATCTGTTTGAATAATTAAAGTATGACCAAGCCACTCAATTATAATAATACATATAAAGTAATGCAGTAGCAAAAATTCCTTACAAACTGATATTGCTAAATAGCTTATAAAAGTATGAGATAAGCTCAGCTCAACCTGCTCTTGGAGTACTGCTTTGCTCATCCTCTATATGTTCCCAACTTGACTCTTCATCTGAGAGGGGATCAGAATGCTGTCCTGCTTTATACACAATTCTCTCAGTGCAAGCCTGCCCATCAACAAGGCATGGCAAGAGATCAACCTGACATCCCTCATCTAGTTTGGTATCCTCCACATCAGAGGCTATTGAAACTGAGGCACCTTTTAGATCCACTACATTTTTATCCTCCTCAGATTTATCGTTTTTTAAATTGGACTCAACTTCGTTACAGAACCCATCAATGTAATTGTCTTTAATAGAAATAGTTCCATGTGCTGCAGATTCACCAGCAAAGCTATCATCCTCCGGATCCACTTTTTCCTGCATGTGATCACGAACAGACCGTGCACGAATAAGAGCCATGCGCATCTGAACCTGATCTACATCGGGGTACTCATTGACAGCAGCATGAACCACATTCAAATCCGGAGATCCAGATAATGGAACGCCAACACTTCTTGGACTTCTCTCTGAAGCATGAATAAGAGCCATGCGCATCTGAACCTGGTCTACATCAGGGTACTCATTAACAGCAGCATGAACCACATTCAGATCCGGAGATCCAGATAATGGAAGTCCAACACTTCTTGGACTTCTCTCTGAGGCACGAATAAGAGCCATGCGCATCTGAACCTGGTCTGCATCAGGGTACTCATTGACAGCAGCATGAACCACATTCAGATCCGGAGATCCAGATAATGGAAGTCCAACATTTCTTGGACTTCTCTCTGAGGCAACCAGAAGAATCTCTTCCTCCTCACCCTTCTCACCAACACTGCCAAAATACGAGCCATGCATTTTAAATGGCAGTACCTCAGTATCTTTTGCAGGTACTGACTTGCTGATTTCAGTTGCATTAGAACAGGATTGTTGCTTCATTTCTGAACCTTCCAAAGCCTCCGACTGTGGGATTTGAACTGCTGCTTTGGCAATATTGATACATTGCTCACTAGGATTGTCTTCCCCTGCTCCCTTAGAAACATCATCTGAGAATAGGAGAAGCATATCTAATTTATTACAAATGGACGAGAAAGCACATATTGAACTTCTAGCATGAAATTGCAAATGGCATATTACCTTGCCCCATCAAACTCAAATTTAAGTCAACATTTTTGCTAATGCCACTCGGGCTGGTCTGCCCTTCTACCAAAGCATCCGTGTTCAAGTCAGGAATTTTAAGTGTTGTATTCAGCCCATCTTCTCTGTTTAAGGAACTGCTGTCAAAGGGGACTTTAACATTATTGAGTCCAGATAAATTAATATAATCAAAATATTCTGGATGACTCCCCAGTTTTTCTCCCCACAAGTGTGCGTTAACATCTGCTGCTTCAACCTGCATAAGAACCATAAAGGTAATGTATAAGTTGTATCACTACCTAAAGCCATTATAACCTGTGTTACCTTGTCGGCATGCTGCAAAGGACTCTGGCTCAAGTTTAATGGATTGCCAAAATTCTGCGTCGATGCTGAATGTTCATGCAATAAGCATCTTGAAAGATTCCATATAGCAGATTGCAATTCCTTTGCATTTTCTTCACTCTGGGTGCTTCTTGTACTTGATACGTAGTGTGAGTGCAATACTTTCGACAAGTTTGATATGCTATGTATCAGCATATTGCAACTACCACTACAAATAGCATCAACCTTCCCAGGACTGACAAATGATACCTGATCTGGAAAGTCCTCTAATAAATTAAGTTCATTTGCGGGGACTCTTCTACTCTTGGGGTCAAAAGCACAATCCAGGTATTCATGAAATGAGTCAGGAAAATTCTTTTCCACATGAGGATAATCGTAATCCGAAAATGAGACTGCATGAAAACCAGCATCCCATGGTCTCTCCTCCAACATGAAATTGCCATCATGTTTTGCCTTGTGCACATTATTAGGCTCTTCTGGTTTGAATGATTTGTGAAAAGGGTGATTGAAGCTCATAGACGTACACTGTTCCCTTAATGAATCCTCATAATTCTCTCTTTGTAAAAGACGTATATTTTTACTAGAATCAAAATGGTCCTCACATCCAGCAGCTGTAAGATTCAACCCACTTATATTGACCTGTTCCTTGTACATGGATGGTGTGGTCTCTGAAATATGCTTTTCCATTGAAAACATGCAGCTGGAAATATCGCCAAGCCCAGCATTGCTTACAGTATCAGACCCCACATTTGGAGACGTGCAATCTGAAAGCGACAATTTTTCTTCAAAATGTTTGTCCCTGCTTTGTGGATCCAGTGCCACTTGCTGGTTTCCAAACATATCAACAAACAAAGGTGCTACGCAGGAACCAGAACTCCCAGCCTGTTCACCTATGAGAAATTTAATTTCATTTAGTTAACTACAAAAGATCGTAGGCAACCATTAATCGCCGATCGTGGACTCACAATACCTGGGCTATCAATATGAAAACCTGGCCCTTCCACTGATATTCCTTGTGGACTTGCCTGATCATTCAGGAACAGCTGTAACTGCAAGAAGGGATCCTCTGTTGCAAAGCCTGGACAGCAGGAAGACAATTCAATCCAAAAATTCCAGAAAGTTTGGATGTATGAAAGCTAAGAGATGCATGCCTTACTTTGTTTAATCGATTCATTGGCATTTGGTGGAAAACATGATGTCGCTAGCATTTCAGCAAATGCTGATGCAGCTAACCTCAAAGATGGCACCTGTTGATTGGCTTTCCCTGAAGTACCTTTAGGTGACTTAGATGAGTCCATGAACTGCTCAGAGCAGTCTTGGTGGAGTGTTGATCTACAATCACATTGTTCACTTGCTATGTTGGCATTGCATACTCCAGTCGTGGATTTCATACCATAAGCAAAATCTGATGAGCATAATGGAGCAAAGCCATCAAATGGCAAAGCCATTGCCCCTGCCATTGAAACACAATATATTTACTACCATATGCCAATTAATTAGATAACAAGGGAATGTGTTGCGTCGGTGCATAAACCCACGTAAAATGCGTCATTATGTTACATGTTCAAGTTCTACACTCCTACTCTTCCATCACACCGCTTTCATCAACAGCAGTAATACCTTCTCAAGCTGTGATGCATCACTACACATGCGCAATAGACAATTGACTCCAGTAAACCACTTCACTCCAATGCTAAAAATCTGGTTAAGTCGTAATAAAAAAAAATGATGGATGGAGGAATTCCATTAACAAAAGGGTTTCCATCGCTGAACGAAGGATTCCAACTGAACATATTATTTGCTATGGATGCCCTAGGACACCTGCTACCTTTTTTATAAGCAGAGTTTTTAGCTTCGTTTTTACTGCCAGGGGTAGGTAATACATGTGCAAAACAGACAACGTTCCTCCTTATCTGAATGCCCAAATAGTCATCCAAAAATTTATATATGGGACATCTCACTGTTAGAGGAAAACGAGCTTCCTAATTATCAAAGAATTTCATATCCAAATCTTTGATAAACAGAAATTGACCCAATATGGTTATTCAACATAAAAACCATCCTTATCTTTTCCTCAGAACAGATGCAAAGTCACAGCCTTCAATTATGAGAAAGCAATTCAAATGAGTAACCTTTTGTAAATCCGTTACAACTAAAAAAATTGGGGCGCGAGAAACAAAAGAGCATGACGATAGAAGCATGGAAGAATACCTGGATAATACTGATGAACCTTCCACAACAGCGACTTGACAGAAACCAGCAGCCACTCCTGCGTGCGTTATGGAAGGTTCACATGGGCAATTGAATTAGGAAGCGCGGCGTGACAACATACACCGCAACTGCTATTTGCCTTGAAGCTGCAACTCAGGGCTATGAATCCGGTGATGGGTGCGGCAAAAAAATTGCAGCTCTAAAAAATGCCACCAAAATGGTACCGATGACCTTTTCACCCACAAAAATAGCCTCACTGACTCATCCGGTTGTAAAGGCTGTTGCATGTCATTATTACGTTGAACATTTTTCGACTTTTAGTTTATGGGTAGGCCTATATTGGGTACTCCCGAATATTCTGCAATACATTCTTCTTTGTGCAAAGGGGCTTCGTCATTATCGAATCCAAGCAGATGTTTGCTATGAAGCCTGACACTATCTCGATGGACATGGACTGGACTGTCACCATAAAAATTGTGGACCTGTCAGTTAAGATTAATACCGGTGTCATGACCCTGTACATGCCCAGAATTCAGTCTAATTTTGAAAATGGGATGGAGGATATTGACTCGGATACAAACGAAGAAGACTTCATTCAAGTTTGTGATGATCTTGGATGGAAGCAAATAAGTTACAAGAGAAGGAAAAGAGGTAAGAAGTAAATCTACTCAAGTTCCATCAGCGTAAGTCCAAGAGGTTCAGCCATTCAATCTAGGATGGCTAAAGCTATGTACAAATATTAATGGATAAATCTATCAAATTGATTACTTGAAATCTCCAAGGCATTAACAACAGCATCAAAAGGAGATCCACTTAAGGTTTGTCTTTCTTCTCTTATCCCTGATATTCTGTTTATTCAGGAGCACAAAATTCATGATCCTAATCATGAGAGGATCATTTCTAGTGTCCTTCCTCCTAGTTATTATGTTTGGTCGATTAGTGCTAATGAATCCTCTGCAGGAATAGCTATTGCTTGGAATCAAAAGATCAAACTTGATAACATTTACATGGTTAATGATTCTACTGGCAGAAAATCCTGGTTGGTACCATTGATCAGTGTAAAGTTGTTCTTACCAATGTTTACTCCTATCACAACCCTTCTGATAGAGCTAATATGTGGAATAAGATTAAGCAGAGTCTGGGTAACCTAGATATAGGCGGGTGTATCATAGAGAGTGTGATTTTAATATGGTCACTAACAGTTTTATGAGAAACCGGAACTTTAGGCCACTCCTTCCTCAAGAAAAACTATGCTTGGAGCAGCTTGCTATCTTCTTAGGAACTTAAGATGGCCAGGACTAAAAGCCGAATTCCTTCAGCTTGCCGAGAACATGACACCTACAGAGTACGTTAAGGTCAGTCAAGAAAGCAACGACATCACCAAGAACACCATTCATATGGATGTTAATTTTGAACAAATCTAGCAGCTTTGAAACCAATGGGAGTTTTATGGAACATGGAATCACACAAGGAAGCGCATATTTTGTAAGTTGCCTTTCCTTTCAGTTTGCTTTTTGGGATGGTTGGGCATGTTGGGATGCTTTTTGGGGCCCAAATTGGGCGCCCGCCCAATTTGCCCCTGCTTATCTGGGATGGCTAGGCATGTTGGAATTTTTTGGAGGCCAACGCCCAATTTGCCCCTGCTTAGCTGATGGCTGGGCATGTTCGGATGCTACTTGGGGTCCAAATTGTGCCTGCCCAATTTGCCCCTGCTTGGCTGAGGGCTGGGCAGTTTGGGATGCTATTTGGGGCAGAAATTGGGCAGCCCAATTTGCCCCTGCTTGTCTGGGATGGCTGGGCAGTCTCGGATGCTATTTGGGGCTCAAATTGGGCGCCCGCCCAATTTTCCCCTGCTTGGATCCTTGTTTGCTCATACTACCAAGTGTTTTTTCCTTCTACCCATTGCTCGTCGTGGTGCAGGATTGGGTGGCCATAACAAAGCAAACATTGAAGAAAGCTGGCATGAGAGGAACTATGATTATTTCGTTTACTTGGATGATGAGACATGGAATATGTGTCTCCAGGTGGCCCAACTGTTCTATGAGGACCAGCTCAAAGACGAAATGGGTGAGGCCATAATAGTGAAGGACTGCTTGAGAATGTTTACTAACAATAAGTGTCGGCCTATGAAGTCCATGCATTCTTTGGACCTACTAAGATTGTTAAATGAGATTACGGCCGGTACAACCTTTGTCCACGCCGCCAAGAATTATACTGGCAGACGTTCTTTGAAAACCCTTGCCGCTAAAGTCAAGAAGATTGGAACCGTAGAACGTGCACTCCTGAAATACTTGAAGGAAAGGAAGAAGATGAAAATAGACACAATGGTCGATTTGAGACAAGCACATTCAATTCTCACTGAGAACCTATTGCTCATGTTTGCGAACAGTGTTAGTGAGTGGGCTGATAGTCGCAAGGAGGCGGAGAAGCTTATCCTTCCAAAGTCTCTCCTCGCTAAAAGGTGAACGATTATTTGCGTGGGCCTGTGCAGGAGGGTTCTAAGACATACAAGTGCTATCTTGTCAGCCCTCTAGGTATGTGTGTTGGCATCGTGAATGGATCTGCTCGATTCATTGGATGTGATTTCAGGAATCTAAAAAAGTGGACCTTTGAGCAATACCAGCAGGGTTGCCCTTAAGACCAAATCTATGTAAGCGTAATTTAGAAGGTCGGGCGAATTATAGATTAACAAGATTAGTTATGCTGGCGAATGTTTTCTAGATATGAACAGTTTTCATAGAAATCTAGGCGAATCATGGCCAATGTTAATTAACCAAGATTTAAGTGTTTTTTTTTTCCAAGTACAATTTATATAAGAAAATTTTGTTCATTCATAGCTTATCAAGCACAAAAATACTTTTAAACCAATCTATTAAAAAGAAGGTATATAAGAAAATGCAAACCAAAGTGGTCAAAGGACAAATCCTCTCCAGTTCTTCCTTAGAAGTCTGGATTGCATTACAATATCCACAAAAATAGCGAGTAGATTAGGTTATGTAGTAACCTAGAATATTAGGTTAAGTGAGTAGATTAGGTTATGTAACCTAGAATATTAGGCGATTCCTTGAGAATCTTCTAGAAGAAGGATAGAATATAAGGCGAATCCACGATTGTGCAACTTAGTGGACATGGCAAATTTTTACGTGGAGTGAGATTTGTTTGTAGAAAAGTTGGCTAATTTTATTTTTTTTCATACGGACCCTACTAAACCATAGTTTGTAATTTTTTAATTTCTCAAAAAAACAGCATTTTGGCAAAGTTTCGTCCTAAAGGGCACCCTGAATACCAGACCTTCTTGGATCATATCAGTATATTAATAGACCAGCAGTTGTATTGGATCACGATATTCATCAGTCCTGATCGTTTGAGTGAGTGACTGGCCGCCATGAAAACCATAGATGGTGGTAGTCGTGTATGGATGGGAGCATATCAGGACCCTAAGTTGAAGGTTCCGTTCTCCTCAAAAGTGAGAGAGCTACAAAGTATCGTGCTGGTGATGTATGTCACCAGAGATCAAGCCGCAGCCTCTTCCGTGCACGACTTGAACTTATGCGTCATTGATCCTGACCATCCTCAAGAGTATTCAAAGTTACCCCAATATCTCAAAGAATTGCAGGACATAGAGAAAAATCTACCCGACCACGAATGTGCAGCAGGTAAGCATTATTCAAATTCGACGGCCACCCAATTTGTTGCATTTCAATCATGACCATTGTTACTGAAACTAATTTTTGTGTCCCAGCAAACTGGCTATACTGTCCCTGGGGTGACAAAGGTGCAGCAGATTGCCCAGTCAACTAGATTGTAGGACCTGCACATCCCTAGTGCGACACTTTATGATGGAAGGTTGCAGTGTGCTGGATTTCTTCTCGGGGGGTTCGTTTAGTCATGCTGCTATGATTGAAGAGTACAAGGCAACCTCTTTTGAAATTGATGAGAGCCGATAACTCAAGCTTGTACAGATATTTGACCAACTGGAAATAATGCTAGATGAGAAAAGAGCTAGAGCGCTTGCGTTGCAGAAGACTGCTGAGGCAAAAAAGAAATGTACTGGAGCAAAGGCATTGACTATATCATCTCCCCAGCCACCGCTATGTCCCTTTTCGACACAAACGGTCCACAAGTTGTAGTCGACTCTCCGTTTAACCAAGGGTTTCGTTACGGACCAATTGAAGAAGGCTTTAGGTATTAGTTCTAGGGATTTGTCATTTTTTCGAAAGAAAAAAGATAACATCAATGCACTGGCGGGCAAAACAAATGTGTGCACCCAAGACGTGATCGAGGCTAACTCAAAGTTTTAAGACCTGCTATGAGATGAATCAGATCGACCTCGTAAGGAACCAAACATTCCACAAGACCTGCTATGAGATGAACCAGAGCTATCTCGTGAGGAAATAGACAATCCAGTTGATTTGAAAACACAGTTATCTCAACCCATGTGCCCTCTGGAGCCAGTGGAACAAGCGGATCAAGATAAGCCGCCAGAAATTGAGGACCTCGC